>CM038225.1:32470187-32598732 GCA_021442155.1 Cymbidium sinense
AAGTGTAACGTGGGTATACATTTATTTCTCCAATTCTCTCCATCCTTTGAGAGGCGACTTGCAAATAGATGAAATAATTAATGAGTCAAATAAATCTTTTTGCTAAAAGAAAATGAATAGAATTATCATTTATTATCTTATGAGCATTTTTTGGGAAATGTGTATGATGATCTTTTTTATTTGACTATGTTCATGTAATGACTAAGGCGCTTTTGACCTATAAATTGAAATTGGTGAAATGCTTGGCTTAGTTGATTTATTTTTGTTTCATTTATAAGAGAGTGTTCACATTTTGAGATGTCTTCTCCTTCCAAACCAGTGGGCGGTATCAACAATTGTCGCTTGTGGAAGTTATTATAGTGAAAACACAAGGTGTTGAACACTAAAGTTGAGTAGAGGTCAAGTCAAGCTTGAAAGTGGAAAGCAACATGCTTGTCGCGGTGCTCCTAGCTACGAGCGGCGCACTTATCGTGGTGGCTTTGTCTCGTTATGATGATGTGGAAGTTACATTGGTGAGGAGGTGAATTAAAAAAGTGGTTGTTTCTGAGAGGGGGTTGTTCGCTCGAAGTGCTTAGGTTGCTACTTGCCTTGTGGAGGTATCTGTCTTGTATTGTATTTTCTATTATTATCAACTAATATTCAAAATTACTTGTTTACTTACAAACAAGGTTGGCGAGTAACTCTGATTCGCTAGTGAAAAGTGATTAGTCACCAACCGTCATTGAAAGTAAGTTTTTTGTTTTTGCCAAGTTTTTTTTTTAAGTTCTAAAATCTACGTAACAATAGGTGAGTTTCTAGGTCGTGTGCTAAGTAGGGTTGAGGCTTCAATGATCTTGGAGTGGGTGTCGACACTTGAGATAACCTGCCCAGTGAAGTGTCTCATTACGTTGTCGCATAATATCTTGGATAGAAAATTTCTTGATTCTTGTCTGTCGTTGCATTCCATAGGGGTGACTTTAGTTGTGATGAGGGGAATGATAATGAGTTCTCCCCATTCAGTCCCCCAAGTGGAAACAACTATTCTCCACGAGGAGAGAGGCTCTTCCAATGGCAAGCAAGTTGGATACTCCCTTACTAGTACAAGTAGAGATCTTTTTTGGTGAGCGGATGTTGGAAGTAGTAAGCACCTCATTATTGACAACTGTGTTGTGGAGTGAAGAGCAGTTGGGTGAGAAGAGTTTCCAAGCTTGGGTGGTTGTTTTCACTAGCTTGCGAGATGAATTGGCTGGCCTGCAGTTTAGAGTAGCCTTGTTGGAGCAAGGTGCAAGTGCTACCTTTGTTGGGAAGGTTGAGTTGCACAATGAGCTATGGTTGTGGCATCTTGCCATCATGACGATTTAATGAATTCATTGCAGTTTGTAGTAGATGACAAGTTTGTCCTATAGTAGCTAATAAGTAGAGGACTAATCTCTCTGAATGTCACACTAGACCCTTAAATATTCTTTGAGAAATAACTGTAATGTAATAAATGAATTGTGATGAGTTTCTCATAATGAAATTTATTTGCCAAGGTTGGCTTTTTATTTATTTTTGCATAACTTGGTTATTTTTTTTGTGTACTTGTGGCGACTTTTTTTTCTTTGCATGAATGCTCTAAATAATATGGTGAGTTCTTGCTTCTTTCAATGTGATGAGTTCGAGTGGTCATGTCAAATTTACTGCATCGAAATTGACGATATTTTGCAATGGAGGTGGAAAGATTTAATATTCTCGCATTTAATAATTGTTTTGATGTTGCCTTGTGAATCAAAATTTTTTTCTCTATAAATATTTATACTGGTGGTTGGGTAATTCATTGTTTTGATTATTCTCTTGCCTTTCCCTCTCTTTATTTTCCTTAGGTGTGTGCACTATTTACTCCCTTTTGATTATTCCTTAGTGAAAGTGCATTCTACTTCTTTAAGGAGTTGTGCCTGTGCATTATTAGACTTAGAGCATAATGAGTTCTCAAATGTGATCACATTGTCAGTAGTATGACATTCATGAGCTATTGTTATGGTAGCATAAGCATTTTCGTGTGACTTGCTTATAAGTATGAGAGGTTCAACACGATATATTAGAACAAGTTGTGCTTCTCATTTGATCACTTTAGGTTTGGGCTGAGATTTCCATTGTGACTAGAGCTGATGAATATTTTCAGCTTCTTTGGGTTAATGTCAGCTCAGCTACTATTGAATTAAATGTTGATTATCATCACTTTTATTTCATATATGCGAGTAGAGAGGATCCCTTGGAGTTTGACCTTAATTTGCGACTTATTTGCTGTCAAGTCCTACAAGGACGATAGTGTATAGTTTTTTTGGCATCCGCATCAAAACAATGGGTTGGCGAATTAGGTAAGAAATTAGCGGAATAGGTTTTTATAATTCACGTCTTTTATTGGATGGCTTGTGTCGAGTAAGTTTCATTTGAAAAGGAGAAGGTAGTTGCCCCTGAACTGAATGCAGCGGAGGTTGAATACTTCAGAACTTCACGACAAGTTGTTCATCATTTTCTTGTAGCTTAGGGGCAACAAAGTGTACTAGAATTTGTATAGTAAATACTCGACACTTATCATAATTGAGTTTTGCTATTGAAGTTTTTTGCGTATCTGATTTATTGCCTTTTTCTTTGTTGGTGACATTGACTTCGCGTTTTATCTGATGGAAGTAGAACTACTCACTTTGTTGGGTGAGTCGCTATAAGTTAGTGAAGTGACCATCTCGTTATTCCACTCGCCACGGTGGAGTTGAAAATTGTCTCGCTAGGATATAGCCTCCTATGACTCCTTGTAATGCTTTCATAAGAGTTACAAGATGTTATAATTTTTTCTTTTAGATAACTTGAAAGCTACACCATTTCTTTTTACCTCTCTTATCCATCTACACCTTAAGTTGGCACCGGTGTTTTCAAAGTGCAAAGCGCAATGCAATGCACAAGGGTTTATTTTTGTTTCGAAGCGCAAAACGCGGTGCTAAGCGGCGCCTTTGTTACAAAAGTGCCTATAACTTGTACAAAATTATTTTGAAAAAGAAAGTGAAACACATACCTAATTGACTAATTATTTTAAAAATAGTAATCATAAATAAATCAAGATTATAAATTGGGAAGATTATAAAACTAGTATGTTATGACAAATTGTAAAGCTTGGAAGTATATAATTAACAAGAGTGAAGAGCATACCTTTGAAGATAAATATTTGAAAGAGAACCTGCAAATTAAATCAAATGACAATTTTCAAAAAGTAAAAATTTGTAGGGTATAATAAAAAGTGAAACACATACTTGACTTAACTTGAAGATAAGCATTGAGAACCTGCAACTTAAAATTTATGACAAATTCCAAAATAAACTTAGAAATATAAACAAAATAAATATAAAATTAATGTCAGCTCCTAAATAAATCAATAATAATAGATGAACTCTAAAGCATAAAATATGTAATAAAGTCTTAAAGTTTTATAAAGCAAAATATAAAATTCACTCGTCATCATCTCTTTCATTAACATAATTTCTTTCTCCTTCAAGTAAAATTTTCTCATCATTAAATTTTTTTTTTTTCTTCTTCTTCTTCTTCTTCTTCTGCTTCTTCTGCTTCTTGTGATTGTGAATCAGTGTCACCTTCTGTTTCCCGTGGGATAGTAGTGGGTGCAGGTTGGGATGAAGCAGATGTCACAACCGATGAAGTCCATTTTTGTTTTTATAAGGTGTTCCTTCGCTCTAGGTATTTCTCCATTTGTCTCTTTACCACAATAAATATATGTGGTATAGAGTATTTGTCTCAGATTTCAACTTTGTAAATTTCTAAGTTGGATATTTTTCTTTTTGTATTTGATTCAACCATTCTAAAATAACAATACATATACGAAACAAATTGGACTCAAAGAATGAAGAATTGAAAAATGAATATATATATATATATATATATATATATATATATATATATATATTATTAAATATTTAACATCTAAAATTCAATTTTCTATAAAATAAAATGGACTCAGAGTAAAAAATAACATGTGAAGAAGCCACCAAAATTTACAAAGAAAACTTGACTTTCCAGTTAGAAGATGCAAACTGACAAACAAAGTTGCTCTTCTGATATAAGTAATATGTCCAAGCAAAACTATGTGTAAAACACCAACAAATAACAGAGCATTCGGTTAACTAATAATTTCTAAGGTTGTCCATGGTCATCCAATGAGAGGAAGGTTTTACTTATACATTTTTCTGCAACAAGTCATCAACAAAGACCATAAAAGTTGCTCTTCTGATATAAAATACTCATCATAGTCTAAAACTAATCATCCAAAATAAAATTAAGTTTCAAGAAAAAGTCAATTGACCGAAACTTCATCCCTAAAATCATAAATGTATCAATAGAATAAGCAATACTAAATGACTACTTCATTGAGCTTTTTAAGTATAAACATATCACAAAAGTACAAGAAAATGAGCATACCAATTCAATCGGTCCAAAACAGCTTCATTTCAACAGAAAAAAAAACATACTGTGAGATCCGTGATATCTAATAGAAACCCAATTCAATTCGAGAAGAGAAGGTTCGAGGCAGTGAAGCATAGAAGGTTCAAGGCAGCGAGGCTCGAACTTGAAGATGCAATGCCGAGAAAAATCACAAATCATGAGATGCTACAAGCCTACAGTATCGACTTGCTCAGTTGAGGGCCGCCTAGAGGCTCGAGAGCAATGGGAGAGATGAGAGGTAGAGGAAATAGAAATAGGAGAGACGAGAGGCCTATCGATTGGACCCGTTGAAAACCTAATAGTATTTACGAAATCGTCGCTTCGCTTCGCCTCTTACTTCGACAGTGCTCGGAAGCACGCTTCACTAGTTCTGCGTCCGTCTTGCGAATGGCGGCCGCTTGACGCAGAGCAAAGCGGAGCTTCAGCACTTCGCCATGTGTCACATGTGAAGCACACTCGGAAGTGCCCTTTTAAAAACACTGGTTGGCACCACCAATATCATCCTTCCACCTATATGTATTTTTCTTTATCCTTTTGTGTGCCCCATTATGTGAATAATCATTATATCTCTACTTGAGCTGTGGTCTTGATGTTGTGGGGATATGTTGGAGGAGAGGATTGATAGTGAACATAAGTGTCCATTTTCAAACAAAGATTATAATGAGATTATGATGCATGGCTTCCTTTACATCATGAAGACTTACGTGAATTTATATAACATAAAAAGTATATTATTGTTGATGCTTTGAATCAGTGTATTAGTTATATGATTTTAAGTTTGTGTAGTAATATCAAGGCAATTGTTGTTGTGTTTTGGTAGTATTGTTTATATTAATGTGTCATGATATATAAAGTTATCAAAAGGTGTATTATGAGTCCCACAACTATCACAAAATGATCATTTCCTGAAAAAAAGATAGGTGGCATAAAAAAAATTCATTGAAAGTCAAGCAAAGAGTGGTTGGATAAGAGCTTTGATTTGCATTCAAATAATGGGAGTTTCATAAGGATGACTCATATAACGCATTCCTAAAGCAAAGAGAAGTCCAAAGATGCATCCAAGTCATCTTTCTATTAGCATGGTACCATGTCACTCTATTCTTGACAATGTATGAGGAGGCTTTGTCACCTCCTCTTATAGTCACCCCTACTCCCTACGTTCAAGAACCCACTTTCAAACATCAAGGTATGCCCATAGGTTGTTTTAAACAACATTCATAAGTCAAGGGTCATGTCACATCATTTCCCACAAGTTAAGGGTTGACCATGCCGCCACACCCATGATCTGCAACAACTCTCCATGCCAAGGAACCATCAGCCACTTCCTCTCCTCATGAAAACCAACTCTAAGCAAGGAAAACTAATTTGTAATTGAGATTTATCTTTTAAAATTATAGTTTAGGTTGCTATCTATATATAAGCATGGAATAGAATGAAGAAGATGCAAATTTGGTGAACAAAAATGATATCTTTTCAATATTTGGAAGAACTCTCACTTGGTAGTGGAAGGAAACAATGATGATTTAGTGACCCCTCTTGGATACTAAGATGAGAATTGATGATTGGACAAAACTTAAAATACTTCTAGTTACACCATTATAACATTAAAACAAATATTTAAAAATTATTTTATAATATCATTATTCAATAGATTAAAATAGGCACTAACTTGCGAAGTCATTCTAAACTAAAATACAACAATGTTATTATTGGTTGATATTTCTTTAAATAATGTAAATACTATTATTGGTTGATTTCAATGAAATTCATATCTCTTCTCCCAATCATTTCATGCTCTAGAGACAATCATTTTATTATTTGTTAATAAGAATAATGATTGAGTTATTGATTAAACTTAATGGGTACATTTTATCTCTAAGTTGTAGAAATATAAAGGAACTTAGGAAAGAATATGTATGCTTGTCATAGTAGATAAATCAAAAAATTGTTTTGTAATTTATTTTATTCAAAGATGACAATAAAAAAAAGTATTGAAATATTTATTCATGTAATAATAACAAGAATAAGTAGGAAATTATATCATATCATATCTTTTCTCTTTCATCATTTTAAAATGCAACTGTTATAGGAATACTATATAATTATACTATTTTAGGCATTTTAATAGTACTATCATTTTTCAAACTTGAGAACAAACATTAATTTTATTTATGGATATATTAACTTCTCTTACTAGTATTATAAAAGAGTAAATTTTATTAGTCAATATACATATGCAAGCATTTATAGTTACTTTCATTCATTGGCATTTTTCATAACATTTAATATTTTTCTTTAATGAACATTGCATAAGATAAATAATTTAAAAATGACAAGAAATATTTATCATTCATTTTAATATGATCAATACTTTCAATAATGGAGATAATTATAAAGAACTTGCAATAGCATTTACTTAGCTAATATCAGTATCATTAAGCACATTTGATTTAGAAGAAATAATTTTATTATTATGAATTAGAAAAATAGAGCACCCTCAACTTTTGACTTGCCTTACCTATATAAGTAGTCGACTAAGAAGGGTGAAGTTTAAGGAATAAAGTGGCGAGATAAGTCAAAGATTGAGGTGGATACTCTTATTTTTAAATTATATTGATAATTATTTCTTTTGTATCAAATGCATTAAATGATATTAATATTAACCAATTAATATTGAAAGTTCTATATGATTATCTATTCTTTAAAGTATTGATTTTATTAAAATAAATACTACATGTTTGTTGTCAATTTTAAACTGTTTATCTTATGCAATATTCATTATAAATAAATATTGAATGATACGAAGATTGCTAATAAATTGAACTAGATGGAAATGTTTGGATGTGTACGTTGGCTGATAAGTTTATTCCTTATGATACTAACTGTGGATGCTAATGTACTTGCACATACAATGATTTTCTGTTCATAGGTTTGGAAAATGATGTTGATATTAAAGTATTTTAAATGGGTAATTTAGACAATGCTCCTATGAGATATGTATTATATAAAACATTATAGATATATATGCTATGATAATCACTTATTCATAGTATTATTGTACAAAATGATATTTTAAAATCACAAACATTGTCATCTTTGAATAAAACTAATTACGAAATAATTTTGAATTGATTGATCTATCATAATAATCATGCATGTTTTTTAAATTTTCTTTATATTACTATAATTTAGAGATATAATATATCCATTGAGTTATATTGTTAACTCACCATTGTATTTAAATTAATATTTTATGGTTATGATCTCAAGAACTAGATGTGTGAGAGAAGAGAATCTTTGTTGTATAGACATGATGCTATAAGAGAATAGTTTATATATATATATATATATATATATATATATATTGATTTAGAATAAACTTTATTGATTAATGGCTTTTCAATTGCATTGGATGATGATATTTTAAGAATATTTATGAATCTCTTACTTTAATATTGACCTTAGAGTTTGTAAATATAATTTGAAACTCTAATCATTTTTCTTTTCAAACACTTAGTTTGTAACGTGGTTATTATTTTTCCTCTTGCCAATATCTCAACCTCTATTATTACTATTTTTTTCGACATCATACCTCATCACCCAACACCCTCACACAAACCCAAAGCACCATGTAATATCCTTCACTCTCCTCTAAAGTAATGAGCCACAATTTTCTCTTGATATTTAATTTGACCCTAATTTCCATATATGTTCATATTAAAACCTCTACCTCACACTATCTACTATAAAACTCTAGATCACATATTTACCTCTCATCCTAACCTAGACGTCCCATTCTAATGCTTAAAACAACCAATTATCTCTTCGTTAATTCCTTAATTTCCATAATAGACTCTTACTATTCCTAGCCTCCAAGGATGCCTTAGTCTTTGATATCATGATAAATATTAGAAAGAATTAGATGAGTGTATAAACACTGCTTTTGCCGGGTCCCAAGTCTCGGATGTGAAAAGTGGAGGGTTGCATTATACAGTCGACAACCAGTGTAAAATTTGTCGAAATAATCATGACATGAATTCTTTAAAACATTGTGTTAATGTTAGGGCGTCCCCTGGAAGCGAGGTGTTGTATGACCTGAATATAATGAAAAATATGCAAGGGCTGCTGTATCGGTGCCGGGTGCAGTGTTAAATAAGGGTTCCCACATTATGGATGGATGCGGGCAAATAAGTTAGTCCATGAAATTAGAATTAGGTTAGGAACTTGTCATATATATACTTTTACAAGTAAATTAATGATATTAATAGATATTATGGTTCATAGGAAGATAAATATTTTATGTATTAAAAAAACTAAATATGTTGAGGAGAAGGTCAAGGAGATTGATAGTTTAGGTTTTAAATTTTGTTATTCAGGTATGAGTCAAATTAGAATGGTGTAGGTGTGATTATAGATACAAGTTTGAAGGATAATGTTATAAATATTATAACTTAAAGATTATTGTTGATACTAATATTATCAATGTTATAAGTGTTTAAACTTCTCAAGTAGGTTTGGATGCAGATTGAAAAGAAAATTTTTGGAATGATTTAGAAGAATAAATACTAAAGATATTTCTTGAAGAAAAGATATTTATTGGAGAGGATTTTAAAAGTATTTATGATGGCTATGGATTTGGAGTGACTAATGAAGAAGGTAGGATTATATTAGATTATATTTTAACTTATGATTTTGTAGTTACTAATACTTTATTTAAAAAAAGAGATGAGTATATTATTACTTATAAGAATTGATTTTGTAAGACATAGATTGATTATTTTCTGATAACAAAATAGATTATTTAGATTGTAAAGATCGTAAGGTCATTTCGAATGAAAGTTTAAATACTCAGCATTGATTGTTAGTTTTAGATTTTAAGATGAATGATTGTATAATAAAAAATAAATCAAATTATTGTCCTAGGATTAGATGATGATAGTTAAAGAATATTAATAAAAATATTTTAAAGAGCAAGCTATAGGAGTTTAGAATTTAGGATGTTTATAAGGAAGTTAATTTATGTAAAAAAGTAACAAGTGAAATTAAACAAGTTGTAAAAAAATATGCTTAGAGAATCAAAAGAAAAAAACTTATTTTAGTAAAATAGTTGGTGGTGAAGTTAAAATGTGTAAGAAAAAATAAGAAATAATGAGCATTATTATAAAACTTGATTTAGATGTAAAAACTCAGAGAATTGAGAAAGATATAAAGTGACCTATAGAGTTCTATGAAAGCAATATGTGATGCAAAAAATTTAATTTTAAGTGATTTATATAATAGATTGAATACCAAAGAAGGTGAAAGATGTATGTATAAGTTAACTAAGCAAAGAGATATGATAAGTAAAGATCTAGTTCAAGTGAGGTGTATTAATAATGAAAATTATAAAGTGCTTTTCTTAGAAAAATGATATTGAAAATAGGTGGATGAGTTATTTTGATAAACTTTTTAATAAAAGATCTGAGAATACGATTGATTTTAGCAACCTTAATACTCTAAACAAAAATAGAGAAATTTTTTTTATCGTAGTATCAATAAATTTTAATTTGGAGAAGTTTAAAAGAAAATGAAGTGTGAACAAAATAGTAGGATATGATGATATTCCAATAGAAGTGTGGAAATGCTTACGAGATCAAGGAATTTCTTGGTTTATGAATGGAGGAAGAGTTTGTTGGTTATATTTAAAAATAAAGGAGATGCACAAGAGTGTGCAAATTATAGAGGAATTAAGTTAATGTGTTATACATGAAAATTATGGGAGAGAGTAATTGAGCATAGGTTACGATGTGATAAAAGTTTCTCAAAATCAGTTTGGTTTCATGCTGGGTAGATCTACTATGGATGCTATACATTTGTTGAGAGGTTTGATGGAGAAGCATAGACAAAGTAAGGATGATATGCATATGATTTTTGTTGATTTAGGTAAAGCGTATGATAAAGTTTCAAGAGAAGTGTTTTGGAGAGTTCTAGAAAAGAAAAGAGTAAATATTGCTTATAGTCGTCATTAAGGTTATATATACTTGAGTTGTTACTTGTGTTAAGACATAAGGTTTGACTGCATATTTTCTTATTATAGCTGGATTACATCAAAGATCTGCTTTAAGTCCATATCTTTTTACATTAGTTATGGATGTTCTTACTAGGCATTTCCATGAGGATGTACTTTGGGGTATGTTTTTTGCAGATGACATTCTTCTTGTTGATAAGACTAGAGAGGGAGTCTAAGAGAAACTTGAATTATCAAGGTCAACTTTACAGTCTAAAGGTTTTCGTTTGAGTAGATCTAAAATTGAATATATAAAGTGTAATTTTAATTGTTGAAGTTTTAGTGGTGGTGATGTGACATGGGGTGATCAAATCATTAAAAAGAGAATGTTTCAGATATTCTGGGTCTATTGTTCAAAATGACGGTGAAATAGATGGGGATGTTATTAATAGAATTCAAGTTGGATGGTTGAAGTGGAGGAATGCATCTAGCCTATTGTGTGATAGAAAAGTACTGCTTAGATTTAAGTGAAAATTTTGTAAGATGTGGTAAGACTTGCAATGATTTATGCTACAAAATGTTGTCCAGTAAAAATGAAGTATAAAACCAAGTGTTGTAGAGATGGGGATGCTCAGGTGGATGAGTGGCTTTACTCTTAGAGAAAATGCAAAATGAATATGTTCGGGAAAATGTTGGAGTAGCTCTAATGGTAGATAAGATTAGAGAGAGTTGCCTTAGATAGTTTGGCCACATAAAGGATCGGTTGTCCAATGACCCGGTTAGGAGAGTAGATATATTAGATTTACTTTATGTTAAGAAAGGTAGATGTAGACTATAAAGATTTGGTTAGGATGTATAAAAAATGACCTTAGTTCATTAGAATTAAATGAGAATTTGACACATAATAGGACACAATGGGGAAGAAACATTCATAGTGGGATAAAGGCTCGTTGTTGTTGTTGTATTTAGATAGTATGTATCCAATCTTAGGAGAGCTGTTAATAGGAAACATAAAAAATTAGTGAATTATAATTGCAAAATAATATCCAATAGTCTAATTGTTGAATAGACATAATGATAATTATAGAATAATTACAATGGTCCATTGATTGATCAAGTGACAATAATAATCACAATCTTTGAGGTGATATGAAGTGAATAAGTTAGAGTGCTGTTGGGCTCAGTGAAACATTGAGGTGGAATTACTAAAGACTGATTTTTCCACATGCCATGAAGAATCAGTGTTTTGAAATTAGTAGGAGCTAGCCTTAGTTGTGCATTGGGATGAAATGAAGCAAACTTGCCTCGAGCGATTCAGGAGAGGCGTTTGGCTTGTGGACATGTGCCTTGTAAAATGAGGCATCAGCCCAGGTGCATAATACACACCTTATTTACTTGGTTGTTGAGGCATACACCTTGTAATGTATATTCACTCAAATTAATTTAAAGTTATTAAATTGGAAATTGGTTTTTTATATATAACTTTTATACTATATAAATTAAAAACTTAAATGATATGATTATTTATCTGAATTTTAGCTCAAACTAATTAATTTAAAATATAGTTAAGGCTTTTTCGTTATCCTTTTTATTTTTAAAATTAAGGGTTGTGAAGTTTTAATTGATGAGAGTAATGGAAATTTTGTTCAGGAAATTACATTTTCCACACCTTAGCTGCACTAACATTTGATTTGGATGTCTCAATTGGCGCAGAAAACATAGTGGATATTGGTGCTGGAGGAATGATTACTCAAAAAATACATGATTAGTTGTGTTGTTTATTTTGAAGTCAAAATTTATTTAATTTTATATGTTTGTGTCAATTATACTTTAGACTTTGAATATGAATCATTTAATTATGGACATTAGCATTTTTTTCTTATATTTAAAATTTTTATCATACTTTTTGATTTGTGAAGTATTAAAAATATAAAATGCTTGGGGCCTACGCTCATCCCTCGAGCATGTCTTGTCTCGTGATGGTTAAAATATCTTGTCATGCACATCCAACTTTTAATATTGCAAAGAACCTACACAGATGCACTTGTCCTGTCTAGAGAAGTTCAAGAATAAGTTTACAATCAAGTCTAGCGCATTACTTTTGTTATTTTACTCTTTTGTACAGCCAAGTTGGTGTCTTCACATCCATCTTTTAATATTGCAAAGAACCAACACAAACGCAGTTGTCCTGTTTAGACAAGTTCAAGAATAAATTCACAATCAAGTCTAGGGCATTACTTTTGTTATTTTATTCTTTTGTACAGCCAAGTTGGTGTCTTCACATCCATCTTTTAATATTGCAAAGAACCAACACAAACGCAGTTGTCCTGTTTAGAGAAGTTCAAGAATAAATTCACAATCAAGTCTAGCGCATTACTTTTGTTGTTTTATTCTTTTGTACAGCTAAGCTGGTGTCTTCACTCCCAAATATTGGCAATTAATCCAAGGCTATGATCTATTCGATTCTAGCCCATCCAAGATATTGTTAATGCTGATTATTGTGGTGCTGTGCCAGACTGCAGTATGTTACGGACTGGCTGAAAACATTAGCAAGATAGATTGACTCTGGGATGTGGAGTTTCTCTTTTTCTAGCATTTGCGAGGATGGTTAACAATATCAGCTTGATTGAGGGGAAAACTTTAGTAATGTTTCATGTGATGCTTTTAATGGAGTAAATCAGCCAAATCAGTCTTTGACGTTTGTCCATGCATTTCCTCCCAAGCCAAACAAATGGTCACAAGTAAATTTCTTTCAAGTGCTCTTCCTTTGGTCTTTCTCCCTTGGTTTTTTTACAATTTGGCGGGCTTGAAATTTGCTTTATCAAATCTTCCCTTCTCGTGTCCAATTTGTTTTTCTTTGAAATGAAAATGTGGAAACGCGTTTCTTCTTGGAATGCATATTGCATTTGTTTTTCCCGCACCCGTAAGGATTGGACATTATGGCTTTATGAAATGTCCACATCTTGTTTCTATTTGCTCATTTGAAAATTGGAGCGCAATTTTTCATTTGGATGTTATTGCTTTCGATGTTTGCAGTTTTAAGAATTATCTTTTATTGATGAGAACTTTCAAATGCTAATGAGTTTATAATTCAGACAAGGATTCAGGAAAAGGGAAGAAGAATCAGCAGCATTCTACTGCCATCTGTTTACAATCCCCATCTGACTTTAACGGTCGTTTTGAGCTAGGACTCGGTCAATCAGTGGTGAGTATATCCTTTACTGACTACTACCCAACCTTAACCGATTTCCCCAAACTTCTGAACAAAGTGCCTAAATTGTTTTTACCATGTGATTGATTGCTGCAACTGTTATTGAGTAGGTTTGCTCAAATTATCCGTACATGGATCAATGCTATGGTCTGTTTGCATCTTATGGAGCTCAAACAATGGTTAGAATTTTTTATCCTACCCTACTATCTTTTCTCTTTCATCAAGCACATTTCATTTGTGATGCAATGTTGGCTGATTATGTTCACTTGTTTACATGGCAGTTTTTAATCAGATGTGTTTTTATGCATATTAATGATTAAGATTTTTAGGCTTATATGGTAACTATGATTATATATACATTTATAAAACTTATTCTAATACTTTTTAGAATCTGGAATTCATGTCAACCATTAAAATGATATCTGCCGTTGCAAATCACGGATTGGTCTTGGGGAGTGGGGGAGAGGGTTAAATATAATCGCTACAGTACAATAAACCTGTGAACAGTAAAATTTGACTAAAACTGGAGGAAAATAAGTTTATTAAGGCATTAATTAATAAATTAATATGCTTACATATTGATATATGCATCTGTATATGAAAATGATTGAAATGAGTTGTAGAATTTTATAAAAATAATTTTGATTACTATTGAGATGTGTAAAAAAAATAGGATATAAATATTAGAAAAAAAAATATTAGTTTTTTAACAATTTTTGGGTATTTCATCATATCTTTGCATTCTGTTGTTGAACTTGAGGTGCCCATTGTTATGCGTAGGAAGCTGCTTTATACTAATTTATTGAACTGAACGCACCTAGAAAAAAAAAGGGTTTGAGTTTGTTTGGACGGTGTGTCGGACAAGAAGTCACTCTAATTGTTTAATCACAAAAAGAAAAGCCTGTAAGGTAGATTAACTAGGAAAATTCTTGGGCGGAGTTTTAGAAAGGGAGATTAGGAATATAAACGAAGAGGACCTTATCTTGATCCTATCGGGGTATTTATTGAGGGGAACGATGGTGCCTTGGTGAATTAGAAGGCTTGGAGGCTTATCTTATCTCTAAAATTATTACTAGACCTGTGCGCCTGCCATTGCAATGGACTGATACACTCTTTGGTTGATCAATTTTATAAAGAGGCATTTACATATGTACTGCATAATTCTTATATATTTACATATTTAATTCTTGAACTTTGATCCTTTCATGTATAACATTAAAATCTTTAACATCACATCAAAAATATGATTATTATTAATTTTTTTAAAGTGAATGCATCTTTTCATGCATAGGTAAAGTATTAGAAATATAAATATTAAATTTTAGGTATTAGATATGTAAATACATAGGAATTGTGTGGTATATATGTAAATCTTCCTTTTAAAAAATTATGATCCCTGATGCTGATTAAAGTTTCTTTGGACCGCATATACCATTAGCTAGATATACTGGAATACTGGTACTTGGAAACTAATGTATTTGACACCATTTGGTGTAATTAATTTTAAATTGTAGAAGAGTTAGATGCAAAATTTGTCAGTGAGTCAAGGAGGGGGTGAAGTTGAGCTAGATATTACAATAATCAAACTTATTTTAAATTCTAATGTTTACAACTATGGATAAGGGCGTTTACTTAGTATTTCTACTCCAACATATTGTTTAACTATTTGATGTGGAAATAAATTTAGTATCAACATGTCTTAACAGTGTCCCCTTGAAGTGATCACTCTAACTTAAACATTGCTCTCTTAAAATAGAAGCTCATTGAGGCTTCGTTTGGGAGGGCATTTTTAGTGCATTTTGCTTTTAAGAGCGTGAATTTTTAATTTTGATACCCGTTTGAATTGTGTTTTTTGAAGCTAGCTTTCATCTCACCGAAGTTCGCTTTTTCAAAAAAAAAGACAAAATAAATTTTCGCGGAAATACTTTTAAACCAGCTTTTCAGGAATCCCAAACGAAGCCTGAGTATCATGCACCAAAAGCCGCTCAAACATATTGAGGCATCGTGAGAGTCAATTGCTAATGAACTTGGATCACCAATGATTAACTTAAGACCCACTATAAGCTCATACTGCATGAATCGATATATCCCACACAAATTAACAGCTTTAATACCACTTATTAGGGAGTGGATCAAAGGTGAACTAAAGTTGGGCTAGATATACTAGCGATCAAATCTGCTCAAAAGTTTAAGTCTATTGATGACGGTCAATCAACCGATATTTCTACACTAACAAAATTTTAACTCAGTTGCGGGTGTAAACCTTATGCTTTTAGGTTCTTAACAGAACTAAACATTAAACAGTTTTTCAATTTTAAACTTTCAAAGGAAGAGTTAGTTAAGTTTACGAAATTAATAAAAAAAATTTGCGGGATGATCGGGTGATCTTTCAACACTTCTCTATCGTTATTGCAAATTATATAACTGTTTGTTTTATGGGCACACTAACATAATAGTTTGGTTGTCTATACAATCATAAGTATCAAATAAACATCTATGCTTTAGATTTTTTCAAGAATATTCAGTTCATAATGTGTCTAAACATAACCTTCACAATATTCCTGCTTATCAGTGTTCCATTTTTCAGAATTTCCTGTATCTGTATGTACTGCATGTTGTCTGAATATGATGCCCTGCTTCGTGGTCAACTATCAATTTGTTAAATTGATAAGTTGGCATTAACTTCTGTTAGAAATCCTCGTGTAGGTGCATATATTTGAATATAATCTAACACAGCATTCGTTCTGTATAACTGTTCCATTTTTCAAGGCTTTTTTTATCCTCATTTCTTTATAACCTGTATACTCTATACATGTATAATGCTGAAGTGGGTACTGATGATACTTTCATTGTAGCATGGGCGGATGCTTCTACCACTGAATCTGACAGCTGATGCACCCATATATGTTAATGCTAAACAATACCATGGAATCGTTCGACGTAGGAAAGCTCGTGCTAAAGCAGAAATGAAGAACAAACTATCCAAAATTAGGAAGGTATAAACAACCCTTAAATATTGCACTCCCCCTTTATGATTCTTTATTTCATAAGTGATCTGTTTTATCCCTATCAAGGCAACAATAGTTGTCATTTCATAATTTCTCATCTGCAACTCCATTGCCACATTAAAACCAGCTCTTATATATATATAACTAAGAACCATATTCATCCCATCATCATATTCCATCTTTAAATCTTTCACAATTTCTTCTTTTTGTAGCCATATCTCCACGAGTCACGCCATCTACATGCGATGCGTCGTCCAAGAGGATGCGGCGGACGTTTCCTGAACATGAAGAAGGATGCGAATGTTCAAAATCGTAACGCTTCCATTAACCCCAACAATAGCAAGCAACCGACCCATCCCGCCGCATCTCCGAGCTCTGAAATTCCTCAATCTGATAGTGGAAACCTGAACTCGGCTAGCTGTGGCTCGAGCATATCCCGGTCGGAAGTGACCAGCATGTATTCGCGAGGAGACAACAACGATCGCTTCGACATCATTGAGCATCTCCGACCATCCCTTTACCACCCCCTATCGAACATGATTGTTGGAGACCGCAGTTCGGTTATCACTTCGAAGTGGGGAATGGCAGCTGATGGCTGCTGTGACCTCCTCAAGGTCTGAGGCGCCGACCTTGCTGAAGCCAGATGAAAGAACCAAGCTGCAATAGCAGTGATGCTGCTTTATGTGGCTTGTTCTTGTCGAGGGATAGTCCCTGCGGCCATCTGGCTTTTCCAAAAGGCAGTTCATCCTTGGCTTTTATCTGCATTGAGGTATGTTTCTCATCAGTTATACTGATGAAAATCCTCACTGCTTTGTCTAATGACTTGATATATATAGCAGTAGCCTTTGTGGCTCTTCTGCTTCCAGTAGTAGTAATCTGTGTGAGAGAATAAGAAGTCCTAGAAGTGTGTGGGCTGTCAGTGTGTCTAAGTGGTGGTAATAGCAGTTATGGTGCTGCTAACTCTGTACCTGTTTGATGTAGAACTTTAAGACTGTTTGTGTGGAAACTGTAATCCTTGGCTTTACTATTGCTTTGTTAAGTTTATGTTTGGAGGCATTGAAGCTTGGAATTAAAGTATTTTCTAAGGGGCGGTTTGGGATAATTTTTATTTTTTCATTTTTTATTTTATTTTGTTTATATTTTATTTCAAAATGAGATATATTTGATGGTAATTATTATTTTTAAAAACACTCAAAATATCTAAAAATTATTTTGAATGTTTTTAAAAATGTTGTTATTTGTTTTTGAAAATAAAAATGCTTAAAAACACACTAAAGGGTTGTTTGGGATCAATTTTATTGTGTTTTTGTTTTTATTATGTTATTTTTAAAAATATATTTATTTAATATATTTTTGAAATGTTATTTTTTTATTTTCAAAAATAAAGAATATTATTTTTAAAAATATTCAAAATTTTTTTTAGATGTTGAGTATTTTTTAAAATTATGAGCTTTTATTTGTTATTGATGGATGGCCATGAACAAAGGATATAAGATTTCATCTAATAGGTGCACTTTGATAAGTGGGGGTGGGTAGTGAAGTGTAATATATAATGTTGATAGCTAAGTGCTTGTCAAATGAGAATAGACTATTCATAGGGAAGCCCAAGTTGATGGTATAAATTGGTAAGATAAATTTTGATGAGAGGATTATTATATTTGACATGTCAAGACTTAGCTAATACATTGATTTAGTGTTAATGAGGCTTCTAATTTTGTGCCATTAATCAAGCCATTGAAAGTTAAACATTAGTCAAGATGATGCATGGTATGGAGGGTTATTGTCGATGAATGTCAAGTAATCATAATAGAGCTATTGGAAATAAATTATTGTGAGAAATGATAAGTGGTACTAAAAGTGAAGTTAATGGAGAAATCACTCATAAAGGAGCCAACAAGATTAGATAATGGAGTATAGGTGTTGATAGGAGTTGCTTAACAAAATGAGTTTATATTGGAAGTAACTAAGATGTTAGCCAACTTGAATTATTTTGGCACTTTGGATATTGGAAGTGTCTTTTTTGAATAAAAGAGGAGGCTCTAAGAAAAATTCTACGCAATAAAATTCTAATATATAAAAGTCAATAAGAATCCAACTCTAAATAATCCTTTTTGGCTATTATAGAATTATTAGAGAATTATGATGATAAATCAAAGAACAATGTAAAGGGAGTCATCGACCAACAACCAATTAGTTATTGTTGTTGATTATGGACTAAGCTTTTAGGTTGGACTGATCAATTAAGCTCTTATGTTAATTGATGTTTTGGAGGGTGTCGACTTACCTTATTATTTTTTGGTGTATAAAAGATGAGGTAACATATTTTCCCTTTCATTTTTAGTACTATAAATATAGATTCGTGAAATAATATTGTGTTGAATTATTAGTATGTTAAATTTCAAAGTCATTGGTTTTACTTCAACATTGTATTTTCATTTCTTTCCTAAAAATGGAGAGAGAGAGAGAGAGAGAGAGAGAGAGAGAGAGAGAGTGAGTGAGTGATGATGGAAGACATTGACTTAATGTAGAAAGCTATAATTGAAATTATGAATTTAATACCTTTATGAAGATCAACCAATTCTTAGATACACTCACCAATTATCCTTTTTTTTTTGCTTGTGAGATCTAGTATATAATTTTGCTATTGGTAGAGTCATTATAAATGCATGTGTTAATAAAAATGGCAATAATTACACTAGTAATTAACCTACTAGCATCTTCACTAGTGATTGATTTTGTTATAAGTGAATGACCTAAGCATCATTTGATTAATATAAAGAGAAGGAATTGAGGAGCATGCATTGATGATAAAATTTATCAGGGGTGGAGTCACTTAAAAAGGGAAAGATGGTAGCGAGTCATGTGATAATAATCATGGAGATAATGGCAGGAAAGTGGCCCAATGCAATACATAAGGTGTCAGACATTAGTGCCATCATTATAATTTTTAAGGTGTTATCGTAGAGATTATTAGATTTATAAAGTTGAGAATTTGGCCTAATTGATGGTCTCCTTGTCCTAAAGAAATGCTAGTTGGTGGTAATAATAACTGGTAATACTCACTTTAACATTTTCCACAAGATAAAAGTCATGGTATATTGTGTTGTGGATGTAAAAGAAAGTGTTTATATTATCAACCTTGAGATGAAAAATAATGTCACTTGACAGAGGAATGAGGTTTATAGCTTGGCATGATAGTGGTGCCTAGAATAGGATTTCTAATGGATGAGGCCTCGAACAATCAGGCCTTTAGCCTTCATCAACTTACTCGCCGCATGTCTCAAGGATGTTTATCACTGGAAGACTTGGAATCATGTTAGGTTGTTAGCCACTCATAGATTGATGACTGCTTAAGGAGTGTGGAGGCATAAGACGGAGTGGCGCCCAGAATAGGTGGTACCTCATATGAGGACTCAAAATGAGTTGGTCTTAAATTATTTGGTATTATATTTGTCTATGTTCTTGATAAGGATGCACCAATAACATCATAATACAAAAATGTACGATGAATTATGCTATATAAACTGATATAATACAATTATATTATTATCTTTATTCTTATTCTTCAAGATTCAACTTAAATGCCTTTTATCCTTTTTAATGATGTTGATGATGTTGAGTTATGTCAATGGATTACAAGTCATCAAGATCAAGACAACAAAGCTTAGGACATCAATACATAAGGTAGACATGAAAGCGATGATGATTGCCTAATCATCTTAGATTGAAATTATTAATGTTAATCGCCTAAGCTTAAACTTATAATTATGATTTTGATGATTATAAATATCATTTATTATGTCCTAGTAAAATTTTTTGTAAAGGTAGTATAGTTGTAAGCGAATTAGTTAAAGTTTAAAATGATGTTGGGTATGTAAAGATTATTTATGCTTATTCAAATTAAATTTAAACATATACCAAATCAATTAATAAACTTAATTAATAAATCCAAAACTAATCTTATTGCCCCCTATTAGGTGTTATTGTATGCTCAAGTTCAAATTAGTTCAAACTAATTTATTAGGTAAATTTTAATGTAAATGATAAAAAAATTGTTCTAGGATCACATTTCATGATTCATCATATTATATAATATGCTTTAAATATTGAAATAAATCTTTAGGATTAACTCATATTAATTGATTTATTCTAAAATGGAATTAATTATACTTTTTAATATATAATATATTATATGATCTTATTTTTTTACTTAATTTAATAAATACATATTTTAATTTCAACGAACTTTTATGATTACAAATTGAATTAATAACACCATACCATTATAAATGCAATAATCAACCAATATTTCAAGTTTCATATTCAAATTAACATTAATGATTATTAATATTATAAATATTTATGTTCCTCAAATAGGTTTAGATGTATACTCCAAAGAAAAATTTTATAATAACGTAGAAGAATTAACATAGAATATCTTCTGAAGAAAGAATATTTATTAAAAGAGATTTAAATAGACATTAATGTAATGACAAAAGATTTTAAAAATATTCATGATGATTATAAGTATGCAGTGACTAATGAATAAGATATGACTATATTGAATTTTGTTATAACTTATAATTTTATAATTGCTAAAACTTTATTTAAGAAAATAGATAAACATATTATCATTTATAATAATGAACATAATAAAATGAAGAATGATAATTTTCATATAAGAAAAATAGATTGCTTATATTGTAAAGATTGTTAAATCATTTCAGGTGAAGATTTAAGCATAACACCCAACATCGACTAGATTTTAAGATAAAGAGTTGAAAGATAAAAAAAAAATAAAAATAAATTGAAGCATTGCCCTAGGATTAGATAGGGTGCTAATAAAAGTTATTTTAAGAGTAATCTATAAGTTTTTACAATTTGGGATGTTCATTATGTTGAAAAACAAAAGCAAGTGGATTAAGAAAATTATAAAAAATGTGCTTGAAAAATTAAAAGGGAAAGCTCTTATTAATAAAAATAATTGGTGATAGAATCAAAATGTGCAAGAAAAGATCAAAAATAAGAAGTTTTAATATAAAAAATAATTTTAGAGGTAAAACCTCAAAGAATTGAGAAAGATATAGGATGATGTAGAGAATTCATCATTTAGTGATTTATATAATAAATTAGATACTAAAGAGGGTGAAATATATATGTATAAGTTAGTCAACAAGACAGATAAGAAAAGTAAATATTTAGTTTAAGTGAAATGCATTAAATATGAAGATCATAATGTGAATTTCTTGGTAGATGATATTCAATATAAGTGGATGAAATATTTTGATAGATTTTTCAATAAAAGTTGGGATAATATGATTGATTTTAGTAATCTTATTACTCTAAATAAAAAATTAATTTTTTTTAATATTCATTTTAGTAAAATTGGGATTGAAGAAGCTTGATTGACTTTAGTGATCTTATTATTCTAAACAAAAAATAAAGATTTTTATTTTTATAATCATTTTAATAAAACTAACGTCAGAGAAGCCTTAAAGAAAATGAAGTGTGAAACAATAATAGAACCTAATGATATTCCAATATAAGTATGGAAATAATTAGGAGATCAAGGAATTTCTTGATTAATAATTTTTTAATATTATTTTGAAGACTAAAAAGAGAAAGCTGAGTGAAGAAAGAGTTTGTTGGTTCTTATTTTTAAGAATAAAGGTGATGCACAAGAGTGTGCAAATTATATATGAATTAAGTTAATGTGTCATACATTAAAATTATATGAGAGAATAAATGAGCATAGATTACGAGTTAACACACAAATTTCTCAAAACCAATTTGGATTTATGTCGGGTAGGTCTCTATGGATGTTATACATTTGTTAAGAGATTTGATGGAGAAGTAAAGAGAGAGTAAGGAGGATCTACATATGATATTTGTTGATTTAAAGAAAGAATATGATAAAATTCCAAGAGAAGTGCTTTGGAGAGTTCTAAAAAAGAGGGAGTTAATATTACTTATAATCAAGTCATTAAAGATATGAATATTGGAGCTGTCTATTCAAACACAAGTAGAATCCACCCATATTTCCCTATTTCAATTGAATTACACCAAGGATTGGCTTTAGCCCCATATCTTTTTGGTTTAATTATGGATGTTCTTACTAGACATTTACAAGAGGATGTACCTTGGTGTTTGCTTTTGCTAATGATATTCTTCTTGTTGATAAGACTAAAGAGAGAGCTTAAGAAAAACTTGAGTCTAAGGTATTACGTTTGAGTAGATCTAAAATTGAATATGAGGAGTATAATTTTAATTGTAAAAGATCTAGTGGCAAAGTGGTGATAATGGGCGATCAAGTCATTAAAAAGAGTGAACATTTTAGATATCTTGAGTATATTGCTCAAAGTGATGGTGATATAGATGGGAATGTTACTAGTATAATTCAAGTTGGATGGTTGAAGTGGAGGAATGCATCAAACCTGTTGCGATAGGAAAGTACCGTTTAGATTCAAGAGAAATTAGAATTTGGGATGTTCATAAGGAAGCTAACATGTGAAAAAAATATCGTGAAATTAAGCAGTTCTTAAAAGATGTGCTTGGAGAATCAAAAAAACTTCTTTTAATAAGAATAATGGTGGATGAGCGAGAAAAGATAAGAAATAAGAAGATTATTATAAAACTTGGTTTATATGTAAAAATTGGAGAATTGAAAAATATATAAAATGGTAGAGATTCTAAGAAAGAATATATGATGAAAAATTTACTTTTAGTAATTTATACATAGATTAGATACCAAAAAGAAGGAAAGATGTATGTATAAGTTAACCAAAGAGATAGGAGAAGAAAGACATAGTTTTGGTAGATGAAAAAATAATAAAGTGTTTTTCTTAGAAAAGATATATGTAAGTGATTTTGATAAAACTTTCAATGAAGGATTTGAAAGACGATTGATTTTAGCAATCTTAATACCCTAAACAAAAATAGAGAATTTCATTTTTATCGTGATTAGTAATGCGAAGTTTTTAAAGAAAATGAAATGTGGAAAAACAAGAGACGGATAATATTCCAATATAAGTGTGAAAATGTTTAGAGATCAAGAAATTGGCTTACAAATTTTTTTAATGTTATTTTAAAGACTAAAAGATGAGATGAGGAGAAGAGTTTGTTGGTTCCTATATTTAAGAATAAAGGATGATGCACAAGAGTGTGCAAATTATAGAGGAATTAAGTTAATGTGCCATACATTAAAATTATGGAAGAGAGTAATGGAGCATAGGTTACGATGTGATACAGAAATTTCTCATAATCGTTTGGTTTCATGCCGGTAGATCTACTATGGATGCTATACATTTGTTAAGAGGTTTGATGGAGAAGCATAGAAAGTAAGAAGGATCTACATATGATATTTATTGATTTAGAGAAAGCTTATGATAAAGTCTCAAGAGATGTTCTTTGGAGAGTTCTAAACGAAAGGAGTTAATATGGGTTATATTCAAGTCATTAAGGATACTAGAGTCGCATTGTGTCCAAACACAAGGAGGATTGACAAAAATATTTTCCTATTTCTTGGATTACATCAAGGATCAACATTAAGCCCTTATTTTTTTTACTTTAGTTATGGATGTTCTTACGAGACATTTACAAGAAGATGTACCTTGGTGTATGTCGATGACATTCTTCTTGTTGATAAGACTAGAGGGAGTCCAAGAAACTTGAATTATGGAGGTCAACTTTAGAGTCTAAAGGTGTTTAAGTAGATCTAAACCGAATATATATGGAGTGTAATTTTAGTTGTAGAAGTTTTAGTGATGTTGTGACTTTGGTGATCAAGTCATTAATAAGAGTGATGAGATATTTAGGCTCTATTGTTCAAAATGACTGAAATAGATGGAGATGTTATTAGTAGAATTCAAGTTGGAAGGTTGAAGTGGAGGAATGCATCCGAATTATTATGTGATAGAAAAGTTTCACTTAAACTTAAGGAAAATTTTATAAGATGGTGGTAAGACTTGCAATGACTTATGGTGCAATGTTGGCTAATAAAAGAGAAACATAAGACTAAGTTAAGTGTTACAGAGATGAGGATGCTCGTGGATGAGTGGCTTTACTCTTAGAGATAGAATGCAAAATGAGTATGTTGAGAAAAAATTCCAAGTATATAGATAAGATTAGGGAGACGCCTTAGATGGTTTGGCCACATAAAGTGTAGTCCGATGACAATGAGAGAGTAGATGCATTAGATTTGCCTTATGTTAAGAAAGAGTGAGTAGACCTAAAAGACTTGGTTAAGATGTATAAAAAATGATCTTAGTATACTTGAATTAAATGAGAATTTAACACATAATAGCACAATGGAGAAGGATTCATGACCCCACCCAAGTGGGATTAAGGCTTGTTGTTGTTGTTGTTGTTGTTGTTGTATAGTGGTGAGACCTGCAATGCTTTATGGCGCAGAATATTGACAAATAAAAGAGAAACATAAAATTAAGTTAAGTGTTGCAGAGATGATGATGCTCAGGTTGATAATTATAGACAAAATAAGAAATGAATATATACATGATAAAGTTGGAGTAGCTCTAGTGGCAACTAATATTAGAGAGAATCAGCTTAGATGATTTGGTCACATAAAATGTCAGCTGGTCAAAGACTCAATTAGAAGAGTAGATGTATTAGATTCTGCCTATGATAAGAAAGGTGGAGGTAGAATGAAAAAGACTTGATTAAGAAGTATACAAAATGACCTTAATTTATTAGGATTAAATGAGAATATGATACTTAATATGACACATTAGAGAAAAAAAGATTCATACAGCTGATCCTATGTAGTGGGATAAAGTCTTAGATGTTGATGATTATTCATATTAACATTAATTAAAAATTTACTTAAAATGGAGGTTGATGATTATTACTAGGATATTATTATCAAAGAAAGAAAGTTTTACACACTAAATCATCTTTCTTTCACAAATCTTACACACTCAAGTTTGGATATTTGGCTATTAAGAACTTGCTTTTTGATATGAAGTGAGAGATCATTAATCTCAATAATTTTTTTTTACTTTAATTTGATTACCTAATATCAATAAAAATAGAAAAAAATGTTGATATAAAATCATATCAGGCTATAATAGGATGATTAATGTATCTTAATACGAGTTATTCATATATTATGTGTAATGCATACATGTGCGTTAGATTTCAAAAAAGATTTTAAGAGAATCACACTTTAATGTTCTTCATCATGTGCAAATATATTGGGTATTTGGCACCCTAAGAATAGCATGCCATACTATCTCATTAGCAATTTTAACTCATATTTTGCTAGATGCATGATTGATTGAAAGAGTATATTTTGTATGTGTCCATTTATAAAATATTTAATAGTATCCTAGCTAAGTAGAAAAATTAATTGCATTATTGATTATTAAGGCATAAGAATACATTATTTAGGAGTCGTGAGGCTCAAGTCATGTAGCTTAAGAGAGATGATACATAAAGGGGAGCCTATGAATCTTTACATAGTGAGTAAATGAAGCCAAATTGGCATCTACTAGCTATTAGAAGGCTAGAAATCAATCAACCCATATGAATTGATCAACTAAGCATGGTATAATGTTAACCTTTGAGCTTAGATTACTAAGCATTAGGTCAATTATTAAAAGGAAGATTATTCTTCTAATCCATTAGGAGATACTTAAGTTCACCAACTAAAACTAAGATGATAAAGAAGTCTTCTAGAGGGACTAAAAATCCTAGCTAAGGAAATTATAGAGCAATGATGACCAAGTTATATTACCTTATTATTTATTTATTTATACTTTAGTAGAGCCATGTAAACACTTCAAATGTATAGCACAATTGATGTAAGGTAATCATATATGTGCAAAAGTATTATTAAACCTCTTAATAGATTTACACAAGCATGCATTGGGATCTATTTTCTCAAGTGGATCAATCAAAATAAGAACTATGTTCTATAATTTTGCTTGGAGATTTTTTTTATTGATTGATTCATTGATATAGCACAAAGATGTCAAAGTAGAGGAAGTTGATCAAAATTGAAAGACATTGGCTTATCTAAATGGATAACATCCTCCATAAATATTATATTTAAAAAATTATAGTTATAAATGCATAAGCTTGCATGAATTAAATAAAAAAGCTTATTGTCATGAGCTTATTATCTTAATTTATCTTCTATTCAATTAAAAAAATAAGCTAAGCAAAATAAAAATTTTACATGCCCTTTTCAACATCTTCATATGTAATTATCATGAAAATTAATTTAATTATTTGTTAATGACTTGTCATTAGGCTTTATTAATGTTTTGACAAGCATTGGATGCTATATGTCGATGAAAGTTATATTTAAGTTCTCTCGAATTTAACATTCTAAATTAATCATGAGCATAAGTAATTTCATTTGAGGAGATAGAAAACAAGCTAAGGGAGGCGGAGAAACAAATTTCAAGAATTGAAGATCTACCTTTCATTATTTCATAATGTATTGAAGACTTGAAGTGATAGATAATTGTAACTCATATATTTATATGAATTTATTCATTTCTTACATATATCTATTTCTATTCATATGAGTTGTAAGTGAACGAATATATTCGATGAATAGCGCAAGCTTGGCTTGATTATTATTCATTCAAGTTTATTTAAGTTAGTGATTAAATAAATTTTAATGCTTTTTAAAAACTAGAATTCTAAATTAAACAAGTTTGAACATAATCTATCAATTAATTTTTCTCATGAATAAACTTATTTTTTTACATAATACCTTGTTAATATTTTGATATTAAAATTTGATGATATATAAGATATTATTTAATAAATGTTCATAAAATATAAGTTTTTAATTACATATTAAACATTGGCATTGATGTCTACTCAAAACACTTCTTTAACTATAAGTGAGACTTGTGTATGTACTTGCATGGGTATTGATGCAAACTTAATGCTCCTCCCAACCATTATATAAAATTATGCAATAAAATATTTGCCACAACATATTTTGAAAAAAATCATAATGAGGCTTATGTCTT
This sequence comes from Cymbidium sinense, assembly GCA_021442155.1. Lineage (NCBI taxonomy): Eukaryota > Viridiplantae > Streptophyta > Magnoliopsida > Asparagales > Orchidaceae > Cymbidium > Cymbidium sinense. The sequence continues at coordinate 32,497,863 of CM038225.1, forward strand.
ATTAGAGTTTTGTGATGCACACTTCACCTCAATTTTGATAAGGTGCACATAATTAGATCTAATTCAAAACACACATAAGACTTACTCGAGCGCCACACACACACACACACACACACACACACACACACACAATCAATTTCGGATAAGACTTACACACACACACACACACACACACACACACACACACACACACAATCAATTTCGGATAAGACTTACTCGACACACATACACACACACACACACACACACACACACACACACACACACACACACACACACACACACAATCAATTTCGGATAAGACTTACTCAGCCTCTCTCATGCCCTATTCAGCCCCTCATGCCACCGCCATCTTCTCTATTATTAATGATGTTCTTATTTTGAGGTTGTTGAATAATAATAATGGTAGAGAGAAACTGATTATGTTAATCTCATTTTGAATTGTTATGATATTAGTTCTTACTTCAATATCTTATGTTACTTCAATATTTGTATAACACTTCTACTTTAATGACTTAATTTCAAGAAGTCAATATGTTACATAATACTTTGTGCAATTTATTACGTCTTATTATATCAAGCTATTAATATGTTAATAGATTAGGATATTAATATATCACTTCTTATTTTATACTTTGATGTGTGTGCAATAAATCTTACTTCGTATAATTTGTTGATTACGAAGCTTTCATCTCAAAAAGTTTTGAGACATTGCTTACCTCATAGATGAATTATGCTTCAATACTTAAATGCATAATTTTAAATCTTGTTCCCTATGCATTTGAAAGATTTCCTTTAAAGGAATTCCTAAAGGATATATGAACAAAAATTGTTATATGAGAATCCCAATATTAATTTGTTCAATTATATAAAACATGATAGATCATTCAATTGACCACTGAGAATACTAATCATATAAAATTCTTTAGCACAATCACATGCAAATTTACTATTACAAGAGAACAAAATCTGAAGAAGATGAAAAGAAGACAAGGAAGCATTCATAGATCCATTGGTTCAGTTGACAAGGCAGGTAGACTCCACACAAAACTTTTACAACAGTGCACATTAGTTATTACTGCATAAAAATACCAAGATTAATGAGCTCCAAATACAAATATAATTGGCTAGAATTGCCTTCATCTCAAGTAAAACTGTGTTCAACCTCCAAAAATAATAATAAAAAAAGATCAATCATCGCAGTAGAATCCTTTCCATTTCATAAGTCAGGCCTAATGTTATCTCCATAAACCATCAATGGACTAGAAGATCGTATAAAAGTCAAAGCAAATCATAAAATATAGCACAGATAATTTCATATATCCATTGATTCAACAGCACAATCTCATATACATATTAACCCTCGATTTGCATTTTGGGAATTCGACTAAAAGAGAATGAAAAAGCGTCTGAAATCTCAAATCCGAAAACATAGTTTCATCTCATTTTCTTCAAATCAATCCATCTCAAAAGATTATAAAGAGACCCATTAACTAAAGAAAATAGATGAAAAATAGAAGAGGGTAAAAAAAATTACCATGTTTCTTATGTAAACATAGAGTCCGGGGTGACAAACGCCGGTGGCAGAGATCTCAAACGACTTTGGTGACGGGGGAAGCGGAAGACGTGGCCGGATCGAGAAGGGGCTGACCGGCGGCCGGGAGGCGGGGGGAATCGGGATCGTAATTAGGGTCGAGGGAACGATCGATGGCCTCGCGGCCCTTCTCTAGGCAAGGCTTGCAGGCGATCTCGATGGTGATCCAGCCAAGAATCACCGCGGCGATCGCCACCACCGCCGCTGTTATCGCTGCCATCTACCTCGTTGTCCTATCTCGTCTGGTGGTCCTTGGTGGTAAGGGGGAGTTACTGGGGAATTGACCTGTCAGTTAGTTTATTTTTTCAATCTGGTGATGACTAAGCTCTTTACAAATTATTAGACGCTGATAAAAAACAACAAAGACAACTGTAATTAATGAAAAATAAATTTTTTATGATATAATAATTATAATTATTCCCTCTCTTATTTGACAACATAAAACATTCATGTGTTCATAAAAAATAAAATTAAAATGAGGAATACAATATAAAATATCCAATCAATTACTTTTTATAATTTCATTTTTTTTAATCTAGTAACTTTGGATCTTCCTTAGGCATAATAGCCAAAGATGAACTAACACCTCCTTTCTTTCTAGTGTATCATAGGCATATATAATAATTGTTTAGAATATCATATGGATCCAGAAATTAGAGCTCAGCATTTACAAGATCTCAAGTTAAAAAAGAAAAGAAAAGACTTCTACCAATTAAGACAAATTTTATGATTTCATCTTTTCTTTTTTATTTATGTAATTTTTAATTTTCTTCTAAAACTTTAGATTTGAAATTTTAAATTTAAATATTTAAAGCATGATATGTGGTTGAATCCACATAAAATAATAAAGATGAAATTGACATAAAATAATAAAGAACTTAACGCTTCACATTAGCCACACCCACCTTTCCTCTATGTTTTGAATTCTTTGAAAGATATTTGTAATTATAAATAGCCTGCTAATGAAAGGAGATCTTTTGATAATTACAAATTATTTGAGTTGTTTTTGTCTTTGAGAGCTTGGTGGCCAAACTTTAGCAATGCTTGGTGGGAGCGCTAGTTATCCAACATATCTACTTTTTACACCTCTAATACCCAAGTTATCTCAATCTCACTAAAAGAAAGAACGTCCACATCCATCAATAAAAAAAGATGAGCTAACTTCTCCTGCATCCCACACCACTTCAGGCTTAATCCCTAAAGAAGTGATAGTATTTAGGATAAAAACCTTTATTCTTTCATCCTTCTCCATTTCCATGTGTAAGTAAATAATCAGACCGCCCTCATCTTCATTCACTTTCACCTCTCTTTAAACAAAGCTTTAGACAATGTCAATTAGAATATCCAACTTATGCTCTAACCTAAGTTAATTCTTCTCTAATCGAGCTAGATATTCTTCAACTTTATAACAATTATATAAAATTATTTAAGTGGTCAGATGAAGGAATGGAATGATTAGTTATTATTCTTTAACTCCAACTTTTGCTTGTTCTTTAGTGTGAGCACCACATTTACTTATAAAATCATAGTAATCACCTTATTTTTTATAATCCAAAGTAGGAAATATTGCAAATGAGTATGCATTATAAATTAATAGAAGACTTAATCATTAGCTTTGTGTGCTTGTCTATAGTTAATAATTACCTATAAAATAATTTAAAATAGGCTTTTAAGTTAATAAATATTAATTATTTACATAACACAACACTAAAATATAATCATATGGTAAAATAACTTAAATTTTTATATCAATGATTGAAAAAATCTTTACATTTATTACTCTTCAAAATCAACATCTTTGGTGCTTTCTCTTTAAGATACTTTATTCATTTTTTTTTTCTAATTCTATGATGGCTTTATAAACCTAATGCTAAATAGATATGGCATATGCAATGATTGTATATTGGGACATGGTATTTTTCTTCAAGAGTGCACCATATCCTTATTTTGCCCTTTCAAAGTTTGTTCTCATAATAGCATATCCTATGATTATCCAAAAAAAAAAATACATCCTCATCATTAGCCATGATAATAATCTTGATAGAAAGAACTCTTCCTTGTCATGACTGAACAAAACAACATTTATGAGATAATATAAATCTTACTTCATTTGTTCTCTCTCTCTCTCTCCCTGCACAACATGAATGCTTTCTTGTAATTTATATTCTTGAAGTTTTTATTTGCATCTAAGTAGTTATCCATTAGCTAACTATATTTTCTTATCTTGATGAATTTCTCCTCATATGAAAATTTTATGAATCTCAACTTAGTGCACATTCAATAACTCTAAATCTTGTCATCAAGTATTTGTCTTTCGTCTCATCCTTAACAATCTTCAACAGTAGCTAGTGATTAGAGAATTGGAGCTCAAGGGCTTTGAAAAAACAACTAATTTAGGATTCTCTAACCCTACAAACAATCTAATATTTTTATTCATTCTTATAAACATTTAGGACCTGTGTAGTATAAAAGCTCTTTATATATATGATTAAAGTGATCATTTGTATACATAAGAAAGTATCTCAAAGAAATTATATCTATACAAGAGAATAATGAAGAAGGGTTGAAATAATGTTAGAACTTTATCCAAATTATATTCAAATCTTGTTGAATTTAACTTTGAAGTAGGTTTGCACCACACTTAAAGCATTTTAAACCTTGCTCAAACTGTATTAAAAATTGCTTTAACCATACTTAAAAGTTGTTTGAACTATACTCAAATTTTGCTATAACTATGTTTAAACCTTGGATAATATTTGAATCTCACTATAATTTTGTTTGAAATTAGAACATGATTTAAAAGATGAGTGAAGAAGATTTAAATATGATTTGAGAATAATCCGAACATATTTCAAACATGATTAAACAACTTTCAAATAAGGTTTAATCAAACAAGGCTAGAATAAGTTTTATGTATGATTCAAATATGATTAAAATTTCATTTAAATAGGGATCAAGAATGATTTGAATATAGTTATGTAATATGTGTCTAATGATATTTATGGTTTAGTGTATAAATAAGGATCAATCAAATTTAAGTAAGATTTAAGCATGATTCAAATAAGGTTTGAGCATGAATCAAATAAGGTTTGAGCATGAATCAAACATGGTTATAACATGTAATATGATGTCTTTTGATATTTATGGCTTAGAGTTAGTGAACGAATAAGATTTAATTAAGGCTCAAAACTCTTATTATAAGCTTGAACCCCATTTAATTTTTGAACTTACAACCTCTAACTGTTGGTGTTGAATGCATTAAAAAAAACTAGCAATATAACATCTTTAACCTTGAATGAAGAGTTGGAATGTAAAGATTGTTGTGGTTTTATTTTATTGTAGATCAATCACATGTGCTTCGAGATTGGTAAAGACAAAATGAAAGACATTCAAGCTAATAACTATAACTCATATTTTGGCATTGTAAGGATAATTTGGTTCAAAATGAATTACAAAGGGATAAGTTATATCCTAAGACATTATCCATCTACACCTTTATAAATGGAAATTTTATTTTATTTTATTTATAACATTCATAATTGGATATATAATATTGCTATATTTTTAATTAGAAAAATATGATCAAATTTTCATTTTAATTGAAAATATCTTTAAAATAAAAATACGAGTCAAAGTCTCTTATAATTTTATGAACTACAATAAAAAAAAAACTACACTAATCTTTTCTCTAAGTTTTTATAGTGGTTTAGGGTTTAGGGTTAGCATTAATGTATTTTTTTACTATTATGATTAAAATACATTTATCATTTGTTTCAATGCCAACAATCATAGGTTATAAAAGAAACGAAGTGGACCTTGACTCAAATTTAAGTAAGGATCAAATATCTATTTTAAACCTAGCATTTCACCATTAGGTGTGAAATTTGCTTTAATGAAATTTTGAATAAGGTGAGAACTTAGTATAGTTATTTTGAACATTCTTTAAATATTATTTAAACTTTTTTTGGAACATTATTTGAAATATTACAATGCTATGATTAAACAACATTCGAACTAAGTTCAAACATATCGTTCGATCCTTAGCTTCATGTAGATAATAAACCCTAATTTATAAATAAGATTTAATTAAGGTTTAGATAAGGTTTGGATAAGATTTAAATGTAGTTCAAGTAATATTACTTTTTCACTTGTAGAAGACATTTTCTTTCTAGGACCTCAATTCACTACTCCACAAAAGTATGAATATGTCTTCTTGATTTAATAATGATTCATGCTTTATATCTAATGATTAATATAGCTAATACCTTAGTCAATGTTAAATTTAAGAGATGTCGACTATTTTTCAATAAGATCTTAAGAGGTAGGCATTTTTTTTCATCCATGACACATATAATTATTATTAAGTAAATTCTTCAAATGGTAGCAAGTGTACCTATTATTAGAAGCTTTTTGCATGATGAATTATTATTGAAAACTTACATAATATTGGTACCAAATAATCTTCATAATATTTAATGATAATTATGTAGCAACTATTTGGGTGTTAGAGGTGGGAACACACCATGACTTAAAAAATGATGAATAATGATTAATAGCTTTTAAGTTTAACAATTTTGCAAATCTTGTAGCTCTATTAATCATTAGATATGAAATATATAAAAATCATTATTAAATTAAGAATATATGCACACACTTATATGAGATGGTATATCAAAACTTTATAATATTTCATGAAATTTTATGGTGTATTTTTATACAATGAATCTCTCATATGTAAAATGTACACTAAATTATTATATATATATCTATTAACCTTAAGAAATACTATAATATTTATCATAAATTATTCTATAATATTTTGGGTATTTAATATATAATGCAATGTATTTTTTATAACTCGGCCTAATTATTTGCATGCATATCATTGCGACTTTAATGAATCAATTCCATACAACATGAGAAAAAGAAGAAGTTTAAACATGATTCAAATGGGGATTAAATAGAGTTTGACTAGGGCTCGAACTTATTTTAGGATATTCAAATAAGAACCTTATGAATCAATAGGTTTTATACAACTTGGATCTATTGGAGTTTAGTAGGGACAACAAACCATCACAATGACTAGTATTATAATGTATAATAGAACTAAACACTAATACAACACTTAATTCTATTAATTTAAAGATAAATATAACACTTAATTACATTAATTAGAGTAATTGATTAATGATGTATTAAATAGGGTTACTTGATAGATCGATGTAAACTTAAAGGCTAACCTTTCAAATGACATAAAATTAAAGGAAATAATATAAACTATGACAAAGTAATAAACTTACATACAGATAAAAAATTAGAGCTATTATAATTTGCTCTTTTAATCTGTGAAGATTCATGCTTTTTGTTTAGTCTTTTTGGCAATAAGAGATCAACTAAGTTGATGAGGTTATTTAGAAATATGCACCAAAATTTTGGTGATATAAAACCTTAGAATGAGATGATTTCTGGTTCATAATTAAACATAAATGGGTAAAAAAATTAAGTCAATTGATTGATAATACAAAACTAAAGTTATTATAGTAGGACATATATTAGTAATGTCTAAATAAGACATTGTCAGCCCCTTCAAATGACCATGAACCTAATGTTCATATATATATATATATATATATATATATATATATATATATCTTACTAAAAGTCTAAAACAAGGGTTATAATAGAAAGGGGATAAAAGAAGAACCATATGTTCAAATATAAATAAGGTTTGTACCTTATATTTAGTGTTTCATTCTTGTTCAAATAAGATTCAAATATCTATTTTTCATTATATGATTCAAACAGGCTAAAATTTTAATTTAGGGCTAATTTAAAATTTAATTAGCTAAACAAGCACAAAAAAGGCTTAGTTGCGTCAATGGTGGTACCACATGGATTCCATGTTATAAATCCCCGTTGAATGGGCGACTGGCATCAACTTAATTTTTTTTTTAAATTTGGACTAGTTGCAGTATTTTGTCCCTATCAGACTCATACGGTGTCGGAATGGAGCGAGCTTGGTATCGTTGGAATCGTAATGAAATTTTCCATGAATTTCATGTTTAAAAAAATTATGATTGTGGTCCAATACATAGTAGCTTTTACGAATGCTTGCAAAAAATGCAGCACAGACTTGAGATATTGGACCAGCTGCAGTATTTTGTCTGTATCGGACTCATCCAATGTCGGAATCGAGCGAGACTTTTATGTTGGCAAAAGACTACGATTATGGCCCGGTACACAGCAGCTTTTGCGAATGCTCGCAAAAAATGTAGCACCGACTTGAGATATTGGAGCAGCTGTAGTATTTTTCCCATATCAGATTCATCAGATGTCAGAATCGAGTAAGCTTGGTATCGTTAGAATCATAACAAAATTTTCTATGACTTTGATGTTGACAAAAAATTGTGAAAAATTGCGGTGCTCACAGATGGAGCATGCGATTTTGCCCAGATTCGACTCATCGTATTGGAATTGAGCGAGCTTGGCATCGTTGGAATCATAAAAAAATTCCTCATGACTTTCATGTTGACAAAAAATTGCGATTGTGGCCCGATCAGCAATAGCTTTTGTGAATGCTCGCAAAAAGTGCGGTGCCGACTTGAGATATTGGATCAGCTGCAATATTTTGCCTATATGAGACTCATCCGGTATCAGAATCGAACGAGCTTGGTATCATTGGAATTATAACAAAATTTCTCATGACTTTCATGTTGACAAAAAATTATGATTGTGGCCCGGTACATAGCAGCTTTTGCGAATCTAATGAAGGAGACTTAGGAAGGAAAAGTGATAGTTTGATCTGGTAATTGTGTGATTGATCAAGTTCACCTTGTTTTTAGCAATTATTCATTGGAATATGAAGCTATTTTTGCATGAGTTGTGTTGTTGTTTTATAGTTGACTTTATGGGCAATAAAATTTGGTTCGAATCAAGAGATCTCTGTCCACATAGTGTAATAGAATCATTGCCATCTTGATGATTTACCTGATTTGGATTGTCATATCTCAGTAATCCAGCAATTAATATGGAATGCTCAAGAACCCATGTTATAGGTACTAAAATATGGGAAGCAAGGAAGGTGGGCAGGAAACTTGAAAAGTGGAAGAATTACTATGAGAACTGGTAATTTTAACACACAATCCATGAGATTCCATGCCATAATTATTGCCTTGAGAACCCAATTCTTGCTGGATATTTTAAAAGTTAGTACTCATAGGAGGACTCTTCTTCAATTTATAATCAATTTTGAAGGAAGGGAATCATGATTTAACCAAATGATAGGGTAGAAACTCTTTAGTGTTACAAATAAACCTCAAACTACAAAACATCTAATCCTTGTCTTCATGATCACCTATTACCTTAATACAATATCATCTACATACAAAGTTATAACTATATACATCTTCCTTCCATGGATCACATCAATTTGAGTCAGAGCAATTTCTAAGAAAGCCACTTTTTAAAAAGAAGTTAACAATTTTCTGGTACCAAACACATATGCACAAATGCACATAGCGCACAGACACATAGGCACTCCACAAACAAACCAAATATTATACAACATCTAATGACAGAAAATGCAGTAGCTATAAAAGAGATAAGTAACAACACACGATGGTGTCTGCAGGAAGTGTGTCACTTCAGTATATCAACGTGGTCATGTGACATCACGATGGTGTCACATGGGCTTCTTCTTGATCATTCACTCTAGATCACCGAGGGGTGTAACCTCAGGTATCTCTAGTGATGCTCGTGGCCCGAAGGGGAAAGTGGGGTACACTCCATGCTTATGCGGCATATAGACCGGTGGATGATCATGTATGGGAGGGCCTGCTGCCTGCCATGACTAAAATGGATTCAACATGACTTCCTGATATGAGTACGGAGCTAGACTTGCAAGTGTGTAACTGTATGGACCGACATTTGGGATGGATGCCGAACTTGCATATACTCTTACATTATCTAGCTGAGTAGTTAAAGGCACTACAGAAGAACTATTAGCACCATCTATACCCCTATATCTGCTATCTAAAAATGGACATATTCTTTTGTAACTCCCTACATAACTCCTCATACCTGTTTATCGAATGCTAAAATTCCGTGTCTTGATCTCTCCCAAAATAAAGTCAAAAAATATCTTGTGTCTAAGATATGCTCTTCTGAGAATCTAATATTTTTTAATATTTATTAAGTATAAACATATAATTAAGCTAAAATTTTACTTTACTTACCATAAGTCTCTCTCCAGGGCTCGGGGATAATAGCTGGTAGGAGGAATAGTCGGAGCCTTCAGCATGTACAGTGAAGCCCACATACCATCTGTAATAATACTGGGTCAATGAGGGGTGTAACATCATCCACTGTGACAATCAGATCATGTCTAGCCGATATAAATCTAATCATAGTCAAGCCAATCCACATTTGCCTTCCTTCGACCATCCACTCATTGGAAGGAAGGATCGATAGGTGCCACATCAACTCTAAGAGACAAAATAAACTATCTCAATATACGATCCGGGAGGTACCACTCAACCCTTTTTTAGCTAATCAAAGGTACCCTAGCTAGCCAAATCTCCCGTCAAGCTATACAGATATCAGCAACTCTCATGTGTATCTGCTATCTGTATGGCTCCCATATCACCAAAAATATTAAGAAAATATGTATTAATATGTAGTAAATATAGATGTGATATTATGAATAAATTTTTCACAGAATCATACGTAGCTCTGTAATAGCCCATCAAGCTCATCTCTATATCCTCTACATGAGCTGATGTCATCTCTAGTAAGTAATCTTCATTCCACATACAACCAACACTCAGCCCATCCAGCTCTGCTAGAAAAGGTACCTTCAATTTAGGTCGTCCAACACGTATATGCTCCCAAGACCAAACCTGTAATAAGTGCAAACACCCTACAATGTTGGTCCACTGCAACCTTGTGGCCTCATGTAACTCTCTATATAAATGTGCTAATACAGCCCCTCCCAATGACCACATGCTGAATGAACCAACATTCTCTAACAGTGGTAAGTACTGCAGGTGAACCTCAGACTAGATGTATCTGACAGAAGAAAATAGCCAATAGTAAATAAAATGTAAGCTCTGATGTGCATGAGAAACTCAGCATCTGGTAGATCTATGTATGGGTCTCTATAAAAGGTCCAACACAGCCACCATGAAGGTAAGCAAGTCTATGCACGTGCCTTCCCCATACGAAATGTACTAGTAGCATGTGGTTGTACTGGATCATGGTATATAACATCATGCTTTAGATGATTTCCTATGAGTTCATTCCTATGAGTTCATCACAACAATCGGGCCATGAGACCTATTGCCTACCCTCCCCTATCACTATAGGTCCAACAATAGGAGAGCCATCAATCCGTACGCCTAGAATCATGACCACATCCTGCAAAGTGACTGTCATCTCACCAACTCCAAAATAGAATGTGTTCATCTACGGTGACCAATGCTCAACTAAAGCTGTAAGCAAATGGTGGTCCAGTATAATGTATTGGAGCTACGAAATACAATCTAGCCTAACACCACGCAGCCCAAACCATGAACAGTTCAGCCACTCTCAACATCGAAGATGAGATCGCTTCAAGAATTGTTGCCTGCAAGAAATTAGTTGAGCAATAGTTAGGATTTTTCTTGTGCATTGAGCAAGGTTAAAAAAAATAGTAAATCATACAAGATCTGTATGTGCAGCCCTATCTCTGCCATGCAAGGATGCGGTGCTGGGGTGAACCTCAGCTGTTGTTTGACTGTAGTCTATTGGAGCCTCCTTTGCTCAGCGCCTACGTCGATGTCTACCTACTCCTACTCCCTCAGTAGCCATTCAACCTACTTGATCTATTAATTTTGATATAAATAAGTGCTACTATGAAAAAAATAGCCACTGAACTATCAGCATCCGAAAGGACGTACAGAACAAAAGTAAGAAAGAAATACTAAAAGAGTGTCTCAGGAAAAATAAAGTTTATATCTTTGATTTTTCACTGCACATTCAAAAGTGAATACTAATTGATGAGTTATAGAAAAATATTAGAATTAAAAGTTTGTACAACAGAAGCACACAAACAAATATAGCTCAGTTGAGACACACACAACTTGCATGCCAACATACTAATTCCTATGTAAGTGATTCTGAGGACAAGTTGTTCTATTATGGCTAATATTTTTGCATAGTCCACAAATTCTGTTGGCACGTTGCACATTCTCATCTATTGTATTCTTGGATCTCCTTGTGTAGATCAAGCATTCTCTTCCTGATCTTCTTCTAATATTGGGAGGTGCTAGATCAAGCAAATAATGATCAGACAAATAAGATGGCCAATTGCTTCGGTCTTGTATAACATGGAATCCTCCTTCGTATGTACTATGGTACATTTGCAATGTGTAATAGCAGGAGACATACTGTGCATGACTCAAATGCCGTTGTCCTAACATAACAATAACATGTGAACATGGTATGTGATATAATTGTGGCTACCTACAGGTACAGCTACAACTGTTATGTTCATGCAGTTCGACCTTGAATGACCAGGACGACATGCCAAACACCTGAACAAACACCTGAAATTCATTTAAATTAATCCTTGTAGGTTCAGGACATCTTTTACCTTCACATTCATTTTGTTGCAGCATCACTTTAACACGCGGTGCAAATATTGAGTTATTCTGCCTAATGAGATCCGATGGTATCTCAAGGCGTTTTGAGTAGACTACGATAATCCACGAGCCCACTTCAATACATCGTTAAAACACTGTCTGGTAATCCGATGCTGTCTCATGCTAAACACTCAATTAAGTCACCTGGAATGAAATTCTCTTCCACAAACACAGAATCATTTGAGAGGCCATCAAAATTTATTTGTTCATCTCATTCTTGTACTATCTGGCAAGCTTAAATATAATCATTGTTACTAAACATGTGTTCCTCAGCCATATTTGTTCTGTAAGAATAATTTCATAACAAATGACTACTCCCAAAGTCTCAACATTGATGTTTTCCAATGTCACCTTCATTATCAGATGCTGCAAAACTCGTTGGACTAGGCATTATTTCATAGTCCTCATCTTCAGTAGGTAATGGTGCTACAGGTTCACCATGATATTCACCCCTACCAGCAGAAGTTGAGGCAATATGATGAACACGAGTATGTGGTGTAGTAACATCACGCTCAACAATTAAGTACAACATAGAATATAAGATATAACTAAACATTAAAACCATAAAAATAAATGATATTGTGACTTTGTTATACGTACCTACAAAATTGTTGATTGAGTTCGGTCAGATAAGTTTTTTGTGAAAGTATAGTCATGTGTTCAGTTTCAATTGGAGGAACTTGACCTCCACTGAAATTATGAACTTCTCTTTCCTCTTTTTGTATCAACTCAACTTCAACATATATAATCAAAAGTTGTATGGTTGCAACATTAATAACGACTCACATACTTCATCGCCGCTATTAGAGAAGCAATGAACTCGACACGAACAAGAAATCTACATGTGAGATTAACACTAAAACTTGTCTAATCAATTTTCAGTGATCTCATGATTCGATTATGTAGGCTTTCAAGATCGATCCAACATGAAACTTGTATAGGACAGTTTTCCCACCGATGTAGGAAAGAAGTCCTCATGAACACTAAGTTTGCCATCATAATATAAAACTAAATAAAGCGTATCCAAACTCAATTTTCAATATAAATATGTGTATTGAACACAAGCTAGTTGAATATCACACCTATTCAAATCAGTCAAATTCATAAGAACTATATGGATTGAGTTGCCTATATATGACACATCATAAAAATCACTCTATACTCAAAAAATTACTTTAACGTTAGCTATAAACAAATAATCAAATTAGCCCAAAAAAATTATGTATAATATCACCTAACCCTAAAAAAAATGAGACACACAATCTAAAACATAGACAATTTCATTTTAGCATACCTTCAGCTACAGTTCACAACTCTATTAAAAATATTAATGTAATGATGTAATATTAATAACTTTTATTTAGAAATAAAAAAATTATTACCACCAATTTATGAAATTACATATTGCAAATTTTTTTATTAAGAATATGCTTCTTTGAAACTTAAAGAGAATTAAATATTGTTCTCGATACACCTTTAATATTATGCATAGCTTATTTAAAAGGATTAAAACTACAAAATAATAATAATAATAGAAAAGTTTGTATGCTAGATTTTTTAAATAAAAGTAACATTAAGTACTTAAATATTGATCCTCTTTTAGCTTAATGTATACACAACTCTAACATGAAGTAGATTTGCTACTTAATGTGTGATAGGAGGGATTGATAAAGATGGATGGTATAATATGGTGGTGGAGTACCATAAGTTGGATGGTAATGGATGGATGGGCTATAATATGATGGTAGAGGTTATGAGAAGAGAAATATAAATTGAGAATGTTTGCGAAGAATTTAGAGATGTATAAGTAGGATTGGGGGTTAATGTTAAAATATAGATAATAATTGTGGTATTAATAATAGTAATGATTAGAGATGTCACTTGCATAGAAAGGTATAAAAGTGGATTTTTTTTAAAAAAAAATCACCGCGTGTCCGGTTTGCAAACAATTTTCATCAGTAAGCCTAGACATGATGTTTGGCTTATTGATTATATTTCTATAACTTTTAGAGTTTTATATTTCATTGTATAAAAAAATTTATGTAAAGTTATAATGAAAATAAAATAATTCCAATAATTACCATTATATCTTTTTATATAATAAAAGTAAAAAAATATATTTATTTTATACAAATATCAACATCAATTATAACATTCGCTTTTGGTTTCTTTTCTAGAACCAAGAGTAGATTTTAGAGAGAGAGAGAGAGAGAGAGAGAGAGGGAGAGAGAGGGAGGAAAGAGAGGAAAAGGAGAGAGAAAGTGTTATTTAGAGGTCTTAGAGCTGAGTTCATCCGTTGAGCCAATTGAGAAAAATTTTCAGCTTTAGGTAGGCTATTGTTTACTTATTTCAGATTTTAATTTTTTCACTTGTGTATGCATTTTTGGTAATTTATTTGGATGGATTTTGATCAAACTTAGATCTATAGAGATTTATAATTTTTTCACTATCTAACTTTTGATAAGTTATAGAATGAACTATGTTGGGCATATTAACATAGAAAAATAAAGTTTTCACTATGTATTTTATGTTATATAGTATTTTATGTATTTTAATGAGTATATTGAGCTTGATAAAATTTGTTATATAACAAGAAAAACTTCAAAATATTATTTTTTGATAATACATATAAATGATTTTATAAATTATGATTGTTGATGTATGCATATAAATCTACTTGCAATTTCTACTGTTAATTATTCCCAACGATATTTATAGATTGTTGCAGCATATTTGACGATATTTATATATATTGAAATTAATAATATTCGGTGCTTATATATCAATGTATATGTGCTAAAAAGAAAAAAAAGGTGACGAAGTACATGTGGTTAGATGATTGTATCTTATGTGCATTCAAATAGAGTTAAATATAATAGCCTATATATCTATAAATCCATTTGTGCATTTTATAAGACTGAACATATATGAACAACTATTTGATGGAGATATAAGTGGAAGTGGAGGTATAAGGGGTGAGGGAAAACTATAAAATATTTTAAATAAAAAATATTAATTCATGTTGTTTTACTTTATTTCTAATATCATGTTTTATATAATGTTACAATTGATATTAGTTCTTATACTACCTTTGTGTTTGATAGACATAACATGTTACCTATTGTAAAGTTATTTTTAGTTCATTTAAAGTACATTTTATTATTTATAAAAATTTTATTTTTGGCAAATATCTATTCTTTTCACTTTTGTGTATTGAAAACTATAATATATTTAAAGTAACCTTTTGAGTTGTGGTTGCTCACCCTTATTTTATTCGCATGTGTTATTTTAAGAAAGAATAAGGCTCAGGTTGAGTTGCAGCTATTGGTTATTATCGAGAGTCTAATCTTAGATACGTCATTACTTTAAATATGTTATTTTGATAGTCATGATGATATACATGTTTTATTGGTAGAAGAATTATACCATGATTATTATGTATATTCTTTTGATTGTATAATTGTGATATGATATGATATTGACTGCTTTATTTTATGATATTTTGATGATAGTAGTTGCTTTGTGTTTGTGAAATTGAAGAAAAAAAAATTCTTTATACGTAAATCTTGGGTATTTACTGAATAGTTACGATCTCGATATGATATGAATTATCTTGATAGTATGATTTACATCGGGTTGGATTATAACAGTTTCTAAAGTTGTATCAAAGTAGTAGATATGGAGAAATTGATTTGTAACCAGAGCTATATGAATGATTAATAGATGTGCGGCAGAAGTTCGGATAAGTTCAAGTTATTTTCTTTTTTACCCTTCTTTTACATATATTTTATTATTACATGTGTATATTAGGTATAAGTATTGAGAAATCATATACTAAGATTAGAATGTGACAAATGGACAAAGTTCTAGTCAGATTGGGGGTGGTACAGATCACAGCTTGAGCTATAATATCAAATTCTATAATACAATTTGCTAGTTTGGTAGCCAAATTAATGGGTGATGCTCAGAGCAATATGCTTACTTCAAGAGTTGAGGAGGGAGATAGAAATTTACAGTTATCCTTGAAATTAATGCCACATTATTTCAAGGGAGAAGTGGAGGCCCAAGAAGATGAAGACTAGTTGCTCGAATTAAATAAATTTTTTTAAAGCATGTAGTGTCCAGAGAACTATAAGGTACCCCTATTAATGTTTTTTTTAGACGATAAGACTGAGCATCGATGGATAGGCCATCAGAGAGAGAAATTTCAAGGCAAGCTAAATGTTGATATCACTTAGAAGTAATTTACTGATACTTTTAGAGACTGGTTGGTACCCCTGTTATATAGACAACAGATGCATGAGTCTTTTTTGAGATTGATTCAAGGGAACCGCATTTACTGCTCCTGTCAGGTATAACCCCAACTAGTTAGCACTTTTGAGGAAAAATATTATTACTTTTTTAAATGATTGAGGAACAATTTGAGACATCCATTTATTCCATTTCATATCAAATATTTCAATGAGCAAATTAGGAGGGTAAGATTAATAGAAAATGATTTAATATCTATGAAGTTATATTTGAATCTGACCTAAAAGAGATTTAGAAGGAAGTCTTCTAGATGTGGTGCTCAAGAGAAGAAGAGTTGGTTTGGTTCGTATAACTCTAGGAGAGGTTTTTGGAAGTAGGAGTTCATCCATTTCTTGTGAGTAGTGCTCCAAAATGTACTTCATATGGAAGGAGACAATATAGTCAATGTTATTTATTTATTGGGCAATGTTTTAAGTGTGGTCAATCTCGCCACATGATAGTTCAGTGTCCCCAGAGAGCATTAGAGAGCAAATCAAATGCTCAAGCGATCCAAGATATGGTAAGTAACATAGGACAATCCTTTCAAGAGCTTTCAATGAGGAATCATCTAGTAAAGATGGTGGGAGATCTACTAGAAGGTAGGTGGGAGAGATTCAACGAGAGTCTCTTGCTTTAGTTGCTACTACTTCGGCTCAGCCTAGATTATATAGTTTGTCTTACTAGGAGGTTAAGGATTCACCTAATGTTGCGACATGTACAACTTTCATTTCTACAAAGTCATGTAGAATTTTATTTGATTCTAGTCTAAGTCATTCTTTTATATTCAAGAGATTTCTTTCTTGGTTGAATGTACTTCATATTACCTTATAATTTTGGTCAATATGTTCTTTTAATTGATCAAATTCAGTCAGCGAGAAAAACTAAGTTACGTTTTGATGATCATGGGGTGTTGACTTATGGGCATCAACTTTGGGTTGCTACTAGTGGTGGTTTGAGAAGCGAGATATTACATAAAGCCCATTATTCGAGATACAAAATTAACCCAAGGAGTAATAAGATGTATCATGATTCAAAACCAATAATTTGTGGCTTGGATTAAAGCATGAAGTGGTAAGTTTGTTTCAAGATGTGAAACATGTCATATAGTAAAAGTAGATCATCAGAGACTTAGTGGTTTGTTACAGCTATTATCAGTTCCTGAGTGAAAATGGGAGGAGGTCACTATAAACTTTAGTATGGTTTTTTGAGGTTCAAATAAGGTCATGATGTAGTATGTGTTGTGGTTGATTGGATGACAAATTCAGCACATTTTCTTTCTAAGAAGTAGATAGATTTTATTGAGAAGTTGATACATTTATAAATTGTGAGATTATCATACCACATGAGATACTAAAGGTTATTATTTCTAATCATGATGATAGATTTAATTTCATGTTATGGTGAGGTATTTAGATGGATCTTAGGACTAAGTTAAACTTCAATACAACCTTTAACCCATAGGTAGATAGTTAGTCTGAGAGGACTATTCTTCTATTAGAGGATCTGCTGAGATTATGTGCACTAAATTTTTGGTGGGATCTTAGAGAATCATATATCTTTGATTGAATTTTCCTATAACATTAGTTTCTAAATGAGTATCAATATGGTTTCATATGAGGCATTGTATAGTAGGAGGTGCAAGACACCTTTATCTAGGATAGAGGTGGGTGATAGAAGATGTTGACCTCACTTTTGGAGTGAGGATTCAATCTCCTCTTAGACCTAAGAATCTTCTAGATGTTAAGATTCTCTTAGTCATAAGACACTTCTAGCAATTAGGTGAACACTCAATCTAAGTCTAGAGACTTAGAAGGGTTAACCATAGGATTAGGTTATGCCTTAAGGATTAAGATAATCTACCCACCCTTAGCTTAAACCCAACTTGTGTTCACCTTCTCAAACCAAACCTCAAGTTAAATTTAAACATCAAATTCAAATCCAAATCCAAAACCAAATTCCAAATCCAAATGATTGAAGCCCATGATCAAATCCAAACTTGAAATCTTTCCTAAGTCCTTTGAATCAATTTCATGAACTAGGCAAATTTACCTTCAAATCAATCCAAAATCAATTGATTTTCTCATAATCAATTCATATCTTCAATAATCTTCCTAAATATAAATCAAATATACATTTAAATAATCAAAACTAAATCAAACTAAATCAAACTAAATCAAACTAAATTGAATCCAAATCTAAGCCCTATGACCTACCTTCATGAACTTAGCAAAATTTACCTTCAAATCAATCCAAAATCAATTGATTTTCTCATAATAAATTCATATCTTCAATCATCTTCCTAAATATAAATCAAATCTACATTCACATGATCAAAACTAAATCAAAGTAAATCAAATTAAATCAAGATCCTTCATAAGCCATATGAATCAATCTCATGGGCTTAGCCAAATCTTAATCTGAAGCATTCCAAACTCAATTGATTTTCTCATAAATCAATCATATCTTCAATCATCTTCACAAATATAAATGAAATATACATTTGAGTCATCAAAACTAAATCAAACTAAATCAAAATCCAAACTTAAGCCACATGACCCAATTTCATGGACTTAGCCAAATTCCTTCATTCCAAAACCCAAATTCTATTGATTTTCTCATGAATCAATTATTCCTTCAATTATATTCAAAAATATAAATAAAATCTACAATCATGAAGCCAAACCAAAATCAACCCAAGCCAAACCAAACCTAACCCATTTGACTTGAAATATTCAAATGAACCAAAACTCATTTGAACCCAAACCTATTGCAAATAAATTTATACATCAATTCCAAATCCATATATAAACTTAATTAAGTTCAACTCAACCTAAAATCAAGCCAATTAAGGCCAATTAGTCCACATGACCCAAAGTGACCAATTTGACCTATTTGAGCCAAGTTCTAATCCTACCCAAATTGGATTGAACCAAGCCCATCAAAACCTCCCATCATGATTGATGATCACTTTAGGATGATCAATTGTCATAAATTGGGTCAAACCAAGTCAACCTGGTCATTTGATCAAGTCAACCCCTTAATCCATATGAACCCAAACTAACCAAAATTCATCCTAAACTAAATCAATTGGAACCATTGATTCACACCAACCTATGATCAACAATTGAAAATGACTTGACCACCAATTGAGCCAAACCTAGCCTAATTTGCCCTTTGACCTAAGTTGACCTAATTTGATCAAAATAGGTCAAATCATGATCTAGCCCATATTGATTACAACCAATGGCTCAAGTTTATTCCAAATTGATTATTAAACTTGACCAAAATTATAATTGAACCCAACTGACCAACTTTGCCCAAATTGACCTAAAGGGTCAATTTGGCCTAAATCCAAATTAAATCTAAATCAACTCAAACTAAAGTTTTATAATCATTTTCACTAACTAATGAACATGAATCTACATCAACTTTTGACCCATTTGATTCCAAATGAGCCAAAATCAAACCTAAGCCAAATTGATTGAAATCAATTGAATCAAATCAAATCATCATTTGAACTTGACCTAAGCTTTGGTTTGACCCAATTTGACCAATTGGTCAACCTAACACAACCTAGCCCAATTTGACCTATAAGGGTCAAATTGAGCCAAACCCCTTTGAACCAAGAAATGACCATATTGAATCTGATCCAACCCAACCCAAACTTGACCCAAACCCATCTTGGGTCAGCCCAAAACCAACCCAAACCCAAATTGAGCTCAACCCAAGGCAAATCCCCCTTGATTCTTCTCCCACATGGGTTTTTAGCCAAATATAGCAAAGTACACTCTCCCTTTCCATATGGCAGCCCTTGCACACCCTAAATGGGGTCTAACCTAGCCACCTAGCCTAACCCATATGGGCTAGGCTAGCCTTGGACTAAAGGGAAGTGAGTTAACTCAGCTCCCTCACAAATCAAAATCCATTGGATCCTAACTTGAGGGCTGCTACCTTGAGCCACCTCCCAATTCTTTCACTAACCCAATCGAGCCACGTGGAGATGACATGGACCCCTCGTAACGATGGTCGATCGAAAATCGAGGTGCTCGATCCGTCACCGATCCAAGTGAGGGGGTCATTTTACTCAAATTCAACACACACCTTGAATTTCGAGCAATTAAAACTCCCTAAACCTCCGCAGAGCACTCCAAGCTTCCTTAAGCTCAGATTCTTGCAAGCTGAAAAAGGACAATTCCGTTCTTGATCAAAACCCCCTCAAACCCCAACCAAATCTAAATTCCTCTTACTTACGCCTTCCCCACACCTCGTCGAGCAAGAAGGAATCATCCCCCAAGCTTTACGATTTCCAGATGTGTGACTTCAATCAAAGTCGAGCTCCATAGTGATGTAACTTGGTCCATGTAGCGAATGAGGGGAAATTTTCTTACGTGCTGCTTAACAGGGCTTCGTCTCCACTAGACAAAGCTTCCTCAATCGAATTCACAGCTGGTTTTGAGCTCCCATGAGATAATTCCATTAAAATTGGGATTTTGCAAGAATTTGTTTGAGCTTTTCGAAGGAAATTTGAATGTCACATGATCCTAGATGTTGGATCCCTTTAGATCCTTTGCGTAAAGGTGTGGGATCCTTTTGGAGTTGATTCGAGCTCGGGTTAGCTCGGATCATGTGAGCAATGGCGGACAGACTCCATCTCTTGTTGCTCGTGGGATGATAGATCACACACCATTCATTCAGCCTGATTGGAACGGATGATTGTGATTAGATTTCGTTAGATTATCTGATTTATACCCTTAAGTGCTGCGGATTTAATCTTGGCCGTCAGATCTTAGATGGGATGACAAAGATTAAAATTGCATCCACTACTGCCATGTAGGCGTTGAGTCGAGCGTTAATATCCAATCTGGTGCCATGGAAGCGCATGGCGACGCTAGTGGTCTTGATAATTAGGCTTGATTAACTATTTTTAATGGCTGAAACTTCTAATATTTATAAAAAATTATACAAAAATTATAAAAATACAAATAAATACTAATTTTAAAGGTATTTTAGAGGAGAATCTTTTAAACTTAATCCCAATTGATTTTGGATAATAATTAAGGCTGAGTTTAAGTTTAATTAAAAACTTAATTAGCTTAATTACACCTTAATTAATCAAGTAATTAATTCCAAACTTTCTAAGATTATTTGATGGGATGACCTCTGCCTTCCATAATTTTTTTGGGATTTATTGCTCAAGTAATTAGAGAAATTGGTCATTCTAGCATTAATTACACTCTTAATTAATTAAGATTAATTAACCCCTAATCAATAAACACATTAATTAATTGGACATCACTATTAAATAGTGAATGGACTAATGGAATATGGTTGGGACCTCTTTCCTAGCCTCTTTCACCTAAGTTTGTTTCATTTTAAAAATCAAATCAATTAAAGGAGTAATTAATTAACTAAATAGTTTAATTAACCAAATTCAAACCATAACCACATTAGATCCTAATTAATTAAATGATGGGTAGATCTTTAGGTGTTTAATTACCTAAAGGAGTTTAAAAGAGTAATTAATTAAACCCCCTTAACCTAATTAACTATTAATCATGAGCTAATTGCATTAGGCCCATTTTATTTCTTAGGATCATTGCAAGTTTATTTTCCATGCATATCATGTTGGCTCATGATTATTTGGTTAAGTACTCTAAGGTGGCATAGGTAAGGATAATTAATTGATTTGATTAAGGATTCAACTTAATTAATTCATAAAATTCACCTAATTTCCTCTTCTTAAACCAAATCATGTTACCAATGTGGGAATGGGATTAGATAACAAATGAGTGCTCTCCTCCTCTTTAAATCAAATCAAAATCCAAAAAACTAAATTAATAAAGAAGCTTTGGTTTATATTAAATGATTTTATCTGATATTTTGTCCTTAGGAATTAATTGGATTGAATGAATCACATGCTTGTATTTAGTTATTCCTCTCCAATCATGCTAAATATTATGTCATTTTATTTCATGGATCCATCTCTTTTCAAAAATTAATTGAATTAAATGAGATTTCCTTTATGTAAACTTGCATGTGGTTACTTAAATTAATACATGTATGGCTATTATCACTATTAAATCCAAATATATTTTTTAAAGGTATACAAATGAATAATAGCATGTGTAGTGATGATAGTTATAAGTACATAAGAAGTGTATGTGTTTATACTTTAAGTGTATGAAGTGAAGTCTCTTTCATTTATTCACATGTTGATTTACATAAGCTTGAATGTTAATAAGTATATATTCTGGACATCCCTAGAATATGAGGCTTTAAGTAGCCCTAAGGAGGTCATTTGATTATCTCACTTTCCTAGTTTAACAATGACGTATACCCATTTGATTTTATTCTTATGTATCTTCAACATTAGAATTTAGATAGAACTTTAAATCATATACATAAATAATTCAATTAAAGAAAATACAATCTTTCCTAATTTTCATCTTCTTAATTATAAATACATGCGTATGTATTCAAGAAAAATGGGTATATAGTCTGAACTTCCCGGGAATACGAGGCTTTAAGTAGCCCTAAGGAGATCATTCGATTACCTCACTTCCCTGGTTTAACAATGACACGTACCAATTTAATTTTACTCTTGTTAAATGTATAAATATACTTAGGATTAAATCATATGCAAGATATTTGTGATGTAAACAAATGATTTGATATGTGACATATGTTAGTAATTAAATTAGATTAATCTTAAGAAACCTTTCATATTATATAAGAGTATTTAAGGTGAACCTAAATTTAAGATTAATTTAAAATGTATAATATGCCATTCACTAAAGAGAACTAAATCAGATTAACATGCTTTAGATATGGCTTAAGGTAGGGATGGAAGTGGGAAATCCTCTTCCTTCTCTTTATAATATTTAGTTGCTAAGTATTAATCAAATGAAATAAAAGAAAACATAAATTAAAATTCTCAAATCAATTAAATAACTTCAAGAGAAATCAACCTTTTATGATAATTTGAATATTCTCTACACTTAGAAAATACAACTCTAATGCTTTAATAAGACTCACCACATAAGCTCTAACATACACATTAGAACTATGTCACCACTTCTAGTCCTAAGTTAGGATGGTGCATGATGTGATGTATTATTTTTGACTCGATGTTAGGATGTATTCTTCGTAGACTAGATGTTAGGCCATTCTTAGCCTAATCATATTTTCTATAGGGATTGTGCTTAAGGGGATACTTAAAATAAATATAAATGCTCTCTTGGCAGGTTGCTTAAACTCCTAAGAATAATTCAAGTTAGGGCAGGTGAGCTTGGTTACCCATGTGCAGGGTGTTAAGTCCAAATTATATATATATATATATATATATATAATTACTTGAGATTGTATGTGTGTTTTGCTAACACTTATTTTGCATGTGTAGTTAGATTTAATTTTCCTATTTTAATGTAATTTTATATTAGGAATTAGGATTAAATGCTATGGGAGATTAGGATAAGTAGGAGCCAGAAGGCTTTGTCTTGGGGTGCCCTGTGATGCATTTAAAGCAAGCACATCCAAATCAAAGAAGGAGTGAACCAAAATAAGGAAAGGAAGAAAGGAGATGTGAAGAAATGAAGGAAAGAAGACCCCCATAGCATTTAATAAAATTGTACTTATTCTTTTATACTTCGGGTTGTATAAGGGTAGAGCTCGGCTACCCACCTTATCTTTATTGGGTTGTACGACGGCACCCGACCGCACTAGCCTCTTATTATTTCACGATAGTTATAGAAATTGATTGATGAATTGTTTAGATTGTGTATTAGAAATTACATCTTCTTCTTAGTTTCTTAATGATTGATGCTTTAATGTGTGGCCTGGATACGATTAGGCTCTTAGGGTAAAATTAATTTTTCTATCCCAACTAATCACTCATAGTTAAAATCTAAATAACTCATAATCTTATCATAAAGCTTAGGCTATAAACAAGATAATTAGAAGATTTAGCAACCCCTTAAATGTATGGTTGTATGTTTCACATCATACATGCATCTCGAATCACTCTTGCAAAATGAGGGCATCCGTCCTTACACACATAGGGATCGCTTGACCTGTGAGAGCAACCCCTATTGACGGAGCTTCACTCTCTTTCCCTTTTGATTTGGATAATAATACATTTCATCATGCATTTAGGCATATAAAAATCTTAAAGCCTTTGTCAAAATGATGTGTCAAAAATAAGAATAAAATTAAAAAAGATTTTGCATTTATAGATTAAGTCATTATTCATACCACTCATGCTTTAGTCTCTTAGGGAGTGAGCTTAGGATTTTAGTCTCTTTCTAACTAAATAACCACCCTAGCTATCTTACAATTCATAAGACCAGACTACATGGTTTTAAAATCATAGGAAGAGTGTTGACCTCACATTTGGAGTGAGCTCTCAACTTCTCCATCTTAGGCATAGG
Organism: Cymbidium sinense; assembly: GCA_021442155.1. NCBI lineage: Eukaryota > Viridiplantae > Streptophyta > Magnoliopsida > Asparagales > Orchidaceae > Cymbidium > Cymbidium sinense. The sequence continues at coordinate 32,522,852 of CM038225.1, forward strand.
ACTCCTCTAAACACTAAGAGTTCCTTAGTCTTAAGACACTTCATTGATTAGGTAAACCCAACCCTAGAGACTTAGAAGAGTTATATGAATTTGTTATGCTTTAGGGGTATGGGAGGACTTTACCTATAGCTTAAACCCAATCCTGCTTCCTCCTTCAAACCAATCCAAATCAAATCTTAAATCAATTTCAACTCAATTGATTTTCTCAAATCATAAATCAATTCCAAATCAAAATGATTGAAACCCATGATTGAATTCAAATCCTAAAATCTTTCCTAAGCCCTTTGATTACATCTTATGTACTTAGCTCAAATTAAATCCAAATCACTCCAAACTCAAAAGATTTTCTCATAGCCCATTTACATTCTCATTTATATTCACAAATATAAATGAAATATAAATTCAAATAACCAAAACTAAATTCAAAACTCAAATCCAAATCCAACTTAAATCTAACTTATACTCTTTCAAGTAAAATTCGTGAAAGCCAAACCATTCTCAAATCATTCCAAACCCTTGGATTCTCTCTTCAAACAATCACTTCTTCAATCACATGCCCAAATATTAACATAAACTACAATCACCAAACCAAAATCAAACTAAGCCAAATCAAATCCATGTTCATCCTTTGAACTTGAAATTGTCAAATGAACCAAAACCCATTTGACTCCAAATCACTTGCAATTGGATTTATATTTCAATCGTAAGTCATATGTGAGTTCAACCAAACTTGGATCAAGCCTTGATCAATCCAATTGACACATTTAGGCTCACTTGACCCAAAGTGACCTAAAACATCTTTTTGAACCAAGTTCTAATCCAACCAAAATTAGATTGAACTAAGCCCATCTAAGCCTCACATTGTGAGAAAAATCATCCTGGGATGATCAATCACTTAAATTGGGTCAAACTAAGTCAAACCTTCTTTTGACCAAGTCAACACTTAGCCCAAATGAAACCTAAACAAGCCAAAATTTATTATAAGCCAAATTGATTGAAACCATTGATCTAAACCAATCCATAATCAATGATTGAACTTGACCAAGCCATCAATTGAGCCAAACCAAGCCTAATTGGTCACTTGACCTAAGTTGACCCAAATTGATCTAAAAAGATAAAATGGGTCAAATCTTGATCTAAGCCAAATTGATTGCAACCAATGGGTCAAATTCATTCTAAATCACTTGTTGAACTCGACCAAAGCTTCAATTTACCAACTAGACCCAACCTAGCCCAATTGACCATGAACCTAACTTGACCCAAAAAGTTAAATCAACATGAAATCAAACCAAACCAAAATTAATTGAAACCAAAGCTTGTAATACATTTCAAATGATCAACCAAGTCTAAACCAACCCATGACCTAACCCAATTGGGTCAAATGGGTCAAATTGGTCAACTTGACCCATTTGACCTAAATGAACCTAAATGAACCTAAATGAATCAAAACTAAATCTAAATGAAATTAAACCAACCCAATGATACCCATAGGCTCCAAATGATCATTTGAACTTGACCTAACCCACGGTTTAACCTAATTTGACCAATTGATCAACCAACCCCAATTTGACCCAATTTGACCTAAATGAGTCAAATTGAAACAATTCAAACCAAATGAACTTCAAATCACTTAAAATTTGGCCTAACCCAGTTTTGAATCATTTCAAATCTACCAAAATCAAAATCATGGCCAAATGACCACTTTGCCATTAGGTCAAAGGGTATCCTTCGACCAAATTCACTTAAAATTTGGTCATTTCTTTCTTAACGTCACTTGGCATCCTCCTAGTGGTCCACATAAACACCAAGAAAGGTGGTGAACATCACCCAATGAGCTTGGGTTAGCCATGACTCAGGCCAAGGCCAAACTGACTCCTCTAATGGAAATTGAGCACTTGGATCACCAAATGCACTTACCTAGCACATGACCATCCACTCTCCTTCCCTCCACTACCTAAAATGACTCACATGGGATGGTTGGTAGCCCAAACCGATCAACCAATCAACCCATTGATCAAAATGGCAAAACTACTCCTCACCGCTCGATCCAAGGAGAGGGGAGATATTTCCCCTCATTCCCACCTCAAAGCACAAGCATTGATTTCGACAGATCCAAGGAGATTGAAATGAAGCTTCTCCAAGCCTTTGCAAGCCATTCTTGAGCCCCCCCATTTCTCCTTCTTGATTTTGCTCAAAGCCGAAATAGGGGAGGTCAATCCAAATCCCAACTTACTCAATTCTCCACCAAAACCAAATTAACTTTACACACACCATCAGTGGACCTTGTCAAGCTCAACCAAGTCATTTCCCAAGTCTCTAAGCCACGAGAAGCATCACCTTGATCGAAGCCGATCACCATTAAAGGGGAGCTTGGTCAATCAAGCAATCCACTCTAAACCAAGATTCAATTCCTTCAATAGGGCTTCATCTTTACTAGACGAAGCTACCTCCTCCGTTGGAAGCACCGGTGATAGCCTCCAACGAGGTAATTGCTTGAAACCATAGCCTTAGGAAATTTTGCTTGGTACTTTTTGAAGAAAAGTGTCATCCTTTTGAATCGTGACCGTTGGATGTGCATGCCCCCTCCTTCTGAAGGTGTGGGATCATTTTGATCCCAATTCGAGCTCGGGTGACCTCAAATTGAATGGGAAGAGATGAACGGTGTTCGTCTTTTGTCGCTCGCGAAGGAGAATGATCACACGCCATCTGTTTCACGTGATTGAAACATACAGTTATGATTAGATCAAGAATAGATCCCCTCTGATTTGAGCCTAAATCGTGGGATTAATCCCTCCCCCATCTGAGAGCTGCGGCCCATCACAATGACTCAGATGGATGTGAAAACTTAAATAACCTATCCCATCACGCCATGTGGAAAGCGTGATGTGTCAGCTGCCACATGGCTTGATGGGATTAGAGGGTTTAATTAGCTCTAATTAATCCAATTTTAATGATGAAACTTTCTAAATTCATAACTAATTGTAGAAAAATTCAAAAAAAATGCAAAATCAAACTCATTTTAAAGATAATTCAAAGGAGTAATATAAAATTAAAATCAATTGATTTTGAATAGTAATTTTCACTCAGTTTAAGTTTTATTAGAAATATAATTAGGCTAATTACTCCTTAATTACTTCAATAATTAATTCTAAACTTCCTAAGGTTGATTAGTGGGATGAACACTGCCTCCCATGATTTTCTTGGAATTTATTATTTGCTTAATTAGGGGAATTGATTATTTCATCCTTAATCCCTCTCTTAATTAATTAAATGATTAATTAACTTGTTAAATAATGATGAATTCATTAATTAAGCTTGTAATCATCATGAAATAGTGAGTGGACTTAGGGAATGAGATTAGGAATTTTTTTTAATATTTTCCCCTAAGTTTACTTCATTTAGATAAACACTTAATTAATTTGCAAATTGTTTAATGGCTTAATCATATCATTAATTAATTCAATTAGTCAAATTCAAAACCAATTTATTCTAGAACTTAATCATCCACCTCTTTGGTAGATTCTTAGGTGTTCAATAACCTGAGAGAACTCCAAAGAAAATTATAATCAAACTACATGTGTAGGATGGTTATGAAAGTACTTAATTAAACCCTTTAGCTTAATTAATCAATAATCAATTAGGACCCTTTATTTCTAGGTGCATTGCTGATTTAAATTCCATGTGGTTGCATATCATATGTTGACTCATAATTACTTGTTTAATTATGTTAAAGTGTGTGGTAAGGGTAATTAATTTAATTCACACCTTAACCTAAACAAAATATAAAATCAACCTAATTGTTCTAAAATTAAACTAAACCAATTAACACATGGAGGAAATGGGTTAGGACCATCAAACTCTTTTCACATTTCCTAAGTCAAATCAAATTCAAAATAAAAATCTTCTTAAAGAATTTTGATTCACTTTAAATGATCTTATTTTATAGGATTGTCTTTAGGAATTAATTAGGGTGAATGAAGTCATATGCTTATATTACTTTATTTCTTTCCAAGCATGCTAAATATTGTTTTCCATATGAAATCATGCATTCATATCTTTTGAAAAGTCAATTAAATAAAATGTTTCCTTTTATGTCAAATTGCATATTTTTGGCTAAAGTTAAGAATATGAGTGGCCATTATCACTATTAAACCAAAAATTATTTTCAAAAATCTATAAATCAAAGATTATGAATGAAGTGATGCTACTTATAAGTACTTATAAGCTTGCATGTGATTATAGCATAAGATGTATTTTTGTGTTGTTTTCTTTGCTTCTCTTAACATGGATTTGCCTAGAATTTGTAAAGTGTATAGTTCATTTGAAAAGAACATAACACTTGATTAAATCTATTCCTATGCACTCCTATGTTATGACTTAAGAAGGATCCTCACATTACACATGTAAATTATTCAACCAAATGAAACACAAAAATCTTTTGCATGATTCTTTATCCATTTGTTTCTTTTTGTACATTTACATGTATTTAAGAAAAGTAGTATATTAGTCTGGACATCTCGGGGCTGCGAGGCTTCAAGTAACCCTAAGTAGGTCTTGTATCTTATGCTCCTAGTATAGAAAATAATGGCGTAGTACTCACTTATGTCTTTTATACATGTGGATGTGCATTTTGTTAATGGATGAGAAATCCCCCTTTCGTGCATAATAGAAACATCCATCAATGGAACATCCAAATTTTCAAATCATATCTCTTAGCATTCATCATAAAAGTGTGCTAAAATTTGCATTACATGTATAGGTATGCTTAGGATCATTCATATGTATGGTATACATGGTGGAAAGAAATAAATGGTGTGTTATGTGATAGTAATCCACCTTAACTAATCCTAAGATGCCTTTCTTATCAAATAGGGCTATTTAGAGCAAATCTAAACTTTAATTAAAATACATAATAAAACATTCACTAAAAAATTCATCAATCAAACTACCTTAAAATTTTTAAGGTAGGATGAAAGAGAAGTTCTCTTCTTTTCATCTCACATAACATTTATAACAAGTGTAGGTTCATTCAAACCAAATTAAATCACCTACTAAAATTGAAAAATAAACTAAATCACTTAAGATGAAACCATCCTTTAAATTGAATCCTTCACACATAGAAAATTTCAACCTTAAAGCCTAGCTAAGACATGCCAAACAAGCCTTAAATGACACACACATTAGGCTAAGTCACCATTTCTAGCCCTATGTTAGGGCGGAGCATGGTTTGATGCCTGATTTTATTTTTTGATGTAATGTTTTTTTTTAGACTGGATGTTAGGGTGCTTGTAGTGATGTAGATAATTAATCATACTTTTATGTTTGCTTAAGGGCATTGTAATAAAAATATAAATGCTTTTACTGTGCAGGTTGCTTATACCCTTAAGCATAACCCAAATTAGGGTAGGTGGGTTTAGTTACCCATTTGTGGGGGTGCTAAGTCTAAATTATTTATATAACTTCTTGGGTTGTGTGGTATGTTTAGCTAATCTTTATTTTATAGGTTTAGTTAGATTTATCTTTCCCATTTTGATGCAAATTTTGTGATTAAGATTTGGAATGAATGATATGGGAAATTAGGATGAACATTGCTTATAAGACCATATTTTATGTACCATGTGAAGCCTTAGAGCAAACTACATCCTAAGTCAAATCAAAAGAAAGAAAGAAATGAAGAAAGAAAGAAATAAAGAAAGGAAAAGATGAAGAAAGAAGACACCCCATAATATAAATTTCATCTAAATTGTAATTATTCATTTGTAATTTGGGTTGTATAAGGGTAGAGCTTGGCTACCTACATTTCTTTTTGGGTTGTGTGGTGGAGCCCGACCACATCAGCCTCTTATTCTTTTACACTAATTTTATAAATTGATTGATGTTTTGTTTATGATTGTGCAATTAGGATGACATGATTTTCCTAATTTATTAATTTGTTGATGGTTGTTGAATGGCCTGGATGCGATTAGACTCTTAGGAAAAAATAAGTTTTCTATCTAATTAATCAACTCATAACCTCACCTAAAGCCTATGACATAAATCAAGATAATAAAAGATTTACCAACCCTCTTAGTTGAATGTTGTATGTCTCACATCACACATAAATCATATTTCTTCACTCTTGCTAATGGAGGGCTTCCACCTTTGCCTGAGAAAATGGCTTGACCTTTAAGAGTAATGGTGGAATCACACCTCCTTCTTTCTGATTTTGGTCCATAATCAATTTTCTCATGCATTAGGTATATGAAATCCCATAGCTTGTGTCGAATAAAAATATCCAAAAATCAAAAATAAAACTTAACAAAATTTACATTAGATCTAAATTATTATTCATTCCCTTCATGATCTAGTCTCTTAGGGAGTGTGTTTAAGGACTTAGTCTTCTTTCTAAATAAATAATAGCTTAGCCATCTTGCAAAATATAAGACTTTCCTACATGTATTTAAAATCATAGGAGGAGTTAGTTGCCACCCCAGCCAGTAAGTCCAATGGGGTGATTTATTCTCTCTTGTGGATAAACCATATACCCATTTTTTGCCTTAGATTTAGTGCCTTGGCCCTCGCCAAAGCTCCTAGATTTAGGATCCGGTTGTTTCCATTTCTGCTACAATATATCCTCACCTCTAGGCATTTCCACGATCTTGTGTTGATGGATTATAAGACCTAGTGTTCTAATAAAATTCAACTCAAACATAAATTTCTCAAATTTCAAAATATAAAGCCCAACCATAGATAGTTTGGGATGCTCACTAGATTTCCTAGTATCATGAGCATCCCTACTCTCTCTTTAGTTTCAATAATAACTTCTTTTGATCAATCCCACTTGATTTTCCAAAAATAACTAATTTGTTGATAGTCTATCTTTGAAATCTTTGGAGATAGATCATTTACCTGTATTCTTAAGGAATCTCATTCCTTAGGATGTAATTAACTATGGGGGCTTGCCTCCGTAGGAAACTTAACGAACCCAGTTTAAATAAACCCCACTTTATTTTTTCATGTAAAGTAGGGGAAAGATCTTTGGTACATTCGAAGACCCATTATCCTTAGGAGTCCTTATTAGGTGATTAGGTCCAATGTAAGATGCTGCTTCCATCTCTCGAGATAGTACATCATTCCTCAATATCGCACCCGATCACCCTAATGAGTACATCTACGAATCTACATGGTGTCCTAACAACATTTTCAAATTCCAACTGAAAATAAAAAAAATACACCACAAAGAGTTAGCTGACGATCACTCCAGGCGGTTATAAGTCTAGAAGTGGGACGGTTCATCCTTTCTTGTGGATGTGAACTTTTATGTCCACCTGTTGCTTAGATTTTGGTTATGCTTTAGCTCTTGCTAAAACTTTCTAGATTTAGGATCCGAGATAGTTGCTTCATTCGGGTTACAAGCATATATTCTCATATTTTATGCATTTTCATAATCTTGTGTTGACGGATTATAAGCCCAAGTATTCTAATAAAATTCAACTCAAACAAATAAATCTCTTCACTTTCAAATATATAAAGCCCAACCATAGGATATATTAGAATGCTCACTAGGCTTCCAAGTATCATGAGCATTCCCTACCTATTCCCTTTAGCTTCCAAAAATAATCTTCTCCATGAGCTTTCCCACTTGATTTTCCAAATATAACCCATCCTTTGATAGTTTAACCTTGAAATCTTTGGAGATGATAATTGTCTACTTTGATTGAGAGTTTTCTTAGGGAATTTCATTCCCTTAGGGAACCTTAGAACCCGATTTAATATAAAGCTTGCTTCATTCATCCATGTAATGTAGGGAAAAAAAAATCTCTAGTTTATTCGAAGACCCATCATACTTTAATGGTCCTTATTAGGTGATTAGTTCCATTGAAGGGTGATGTCACTATCTTTTGAGATATTATATCATACCTCAATGTCATACCCGTTCACTTCAATAAGTACCCCCTATGATTTGTGTGGTGTCCCTCCTCCCACATACACCCAAAAATAAACACCACAAAAGATTAATGTGATTTAAGTTAACAGATGATTCCATTAAAAAGATTAGATTGATCAATGATATGTTAAAAATATCACAATAAAGATAGGGAAAGTATTATGATATGAAGAATTGAGCATTTGAATTTTAGATTGATGATTTTGTATTTTTTGAAAAATAGACCTATGAATGGGGTGAGTAGATTTGATATATAAGGTAAGTTGAGTCTGAGATTTATTGGATCTTTGGAGGTTATTAATAGAGTTGGTCAATCTACATACAAATTATTATTACCCAATCATCTGTTAAATGTGCATGATGTCTTTCATATACTTATATTAAGAAAGTAAAATACTAATGTTGATCATAAAATTGTTGTGGATGAGGTTGAGATAAGAGCTATTTTGACTTGTAGAGAAGAATCTGAGTGTATTTTGGCATATGATGTGAGATAATTGAGGAGTAAGCAGATCCTTATGGTCAAAGTTTAGTGGAAGTATGAATCAAAAAGAGAAGCCACTTGAGAAAAAAAGGCTTATGTGAGATTGTCATGTTTTTATTTAGAGTCATTATAAGGACACACACATCTTTGGGGATTATTCAAATGATCGAGCAAATCAAAGAATGATAACGCCTTATGGTGTTTTAATTTGGAGTTGAAGGGTCACTATATAGATCTTATGGGGTACTTATTGAAGTGATTTAGTATAACATTAAGGTATGATGTACCATCTTGAAAGATGGAAACATCACCCTATACTAGACCTAATCACCTAATAAGGACTCCTAAGGTAGATGTGTCTTCGTATATAGCAAAGATTTTTCCCTTACTTTACATGGAAGAGTAAAGCAGAGTTTAATTTATGTTGGGTTCTTTAGTTCCCTATGGAAGTAAGCTTTCATAGTTAATTACATCTTAAGAAATAAAATTTTTTTAAGAACACTCTTGATTAAAGTAGTCAATAAGTATCTCAAAAGATTTTAAAGTTAGACTATCAAAGGATTATATATTTATGGAAATCAAATGGGGAAGTTCAAATGGAAAGACTTATTTGTGGATTCTAAATGAGGATAAGTAAGGAGCACTCAGGATACTATGAAGCCTAGTGAGTGCTCCAGTCTACCATATACTGATGCTTTACATATTGAAAAGAGAGAATTTATTTGTGTTTGAGTTAGAATTTTAATTAGAATATTAGGGCTTATAATCCATCAACATAAGATTGTGAAATTGCCTAAGAGATGAGGACTTATACTTATCACCCAAAGGAAATAAGGAGCCTCAGAATCTAAATCTAGAATGCTTTAGCACAAGATAAAAGCACGACCTAAGTGTAATAAAAGAAGAAAAGACATAAGGGTTTACCTCCACAAGAGGGGATAAACCCATCCCGACTCTTCTGGACTTACAACAACCTGGAGTGGCTGCTAGCTAACACCTCCTACACTTTAAAACCATATAGGTTTGTCTTATGTAAATGAAAAATAGCTAGGCTATTATTGAGCTCATTTTTGGAAGAGGTCATTTTAGCAATGAGAAGATCTCAAGTTCAAATAGGGATTTCCTAATTCACTATTCAAGTTACTATGCTTAGTAACTTAGGAAATGCAATTTGAGCTAAATCCAATCTACTTGGTTTGATGCAAAACCAAATCAAACATCCAACATAAATTAAATCAAGTGAATCAATGCAAATAAAATGAAAATTCAAAGTCAAAACTAAAGTCAACTCTAGTCAACCTAGAATTGACTTAAGTGGGCCCACTTGGTAAAAAAGTCAACCCACTAAATTGGACTAAATTAAATCACCAAAAATATTTTAAATAATAAAATGAATATTTTTGCTCACAATGACAAAGGAATTTGAGTCCATGGAAGCCTAGGTTAGGTAAATTAAATCCCTTAAATCAAAATTATCTAAATAAGTCACATTGAACTCAAATTCAAGAAAAATCAAAATAACTCTAAATTGATTGTCCTAAATCATATGGGGATGGTGATGGGACATAACCTAACTCCCTATTTGGTATAGTTGGGTCAAATGGGTCACTTAACCCATAAGAAATTATGTTTAAATCACTTAACCCAATTTGGGTTAAGTGAGTTAAGCAAGACAAAAGAGAAAAGAAAATATCAAACCACTTCCAACCAAATCACATGGGATAGGGGTGACACTTCCTTGAACCATTATAATAAAAGTTTAGATCCCTAATCAAGCTACTTAGACTTCTCTTGCATTATTGCATAAAATCCAAATAAGGAAAACTAATGCAAGCAAAGGAATCAGAGAAGTCAAATTCCTTCTCCCTTCTTCCCACCTCTTCACATTGGACATCTGTGGGATGGAAAAGGAGTGCACTAGCTAGCTTCCAAGGTCCTCCATTAGCAAAACTGACTAAGGAATAGCTAGGAAAAAGCAATATAACTCTCAAGCATATAGGAAAACCCACAGAGAGACTTCCTCAAGGAAAATTGAACACACACACACCTTCACATATAAAAACTGAACCAAAACAAAATTCCCCCCTCCCCGCAAGTGTCCTTAATCACTACAAACCATCAAAATTAAAAAGAGCAATCAAGGGTTGTCCTAGGGAGCAATCCATAGGGAATTAACCTAATTCCTTTGGCAAGCAAGTTTGTTTCAAGCATTCGAAGCTCTAGGATCAATTGCAAGGCCAACCATCCAAGGAATTGAGGTATGCCATTGTTGACCTTAAGCTTTTTCTTCAAAAATTTGGTTATGGTCAGTTTAATAGGAAACAAGATCTTCAAGTTCATCCAATCATATAGAATCATGTAGCACTTGAAATCATGTGATTTTGATACCTATATCAAATAATATTAGCAAAATACTATCAACGGTCCTCGGCTCCTGCAGGAATTGAAGGAGATGATCTTTGCACCATCCGATCTGTGTATTTGGATCGGGCAGCCCAAATCTAGGTGGGCCGTAGGATCGATTTCACCACAGCAAACCGCGATCGATCGGCCGTTCGATCTTTGATCGACCGATTATCTAGTGTTTTGAACTATGCTGACATGGCACCAAGTGGCCTGACATGGACCAACCTATGCACGCCATGCGGCACGCGGATCCCGCGTGGGACCCCACTTAAATATTGTTAAATAACGGTTTAATTAATTTAAAATTCCTTAAAACATAAAAAAATCATATAAAATCAAATATAAATAAAAAATTACAAATAAAAGCTCTATGGATTCATCTTGATGAGAGGAATCTATAGAAATTTAAATCCCCAATTTTTATTGGGTAATTTTCCCTTAATTTAAGTTTAATTAAAAAATTTTAAACCCTAATTACTCTCAAACTAATAATCAATTTAATTTGAAACTTTGGGGAAATGAAATTATGCATAAAATACACCTTAGGTGAAATTTTGGGGATTTATTTCTCTGAATTCAAGGAAAATTGTAATTTCATATGCTTATCCTTTTAATTAATTAAATTAATTAACCTTGAAATAAAATAATTAGGAAATGTTAATCTAACAATCTTAATTCAACATAATAAACATTAATGAACATCAAAATACTAATTAAACTTAGTCATACCTATATGAACCTAATAAATCATTAATTAACTTAATTAAAAAAGTAAATAAATTAAATAATTTAATTAAATAATCTGAATTTAATTAAATCATAATAAATCAACCAGTTAACCAAAAATTATAAATAAACCCTCATTGGAAAGGTATTTTAGTGAAGAATAAATGAAAAATAAAAGCCCTTAATTAATCATAATAAATTAGATTTAAATTAAGTTTTAAGGAAATAATTAAAACCTTAATTACACCCTAATTACATCTCCAATCAAGCTGAAACTTTAGGGATTTAAAATTGGCATGTAACCCTACTTGCCAGAAATATTTCAAGTCCAAATGATCTCTGGATTAGAAGTTCTTAAGTTTCTAAATCCCTAGGTCAATGTTAATTAAATATTGGGTTAAGGAAATTAATTAACCTATTAAATAAAGTGGTAATTCAAACTAGTCTCCATCAAAAGTTAATTAGGAAATGGATGGAGCTAGGCCTCAATTTGACTCAGTTTCATCATCGCCGATGATGGGGAGGCTCTAGGAACTTGGGAATGTACTCGGGGAGGTTGCCTTGAGTTGCTAAAGCTCTATGAATGCTCTCTCTGCCTGTTTGGATCGAGATGGAGAGAGTACACCCTCTCCTCAATGGGATCGAATGGTGGAGATGGGTTTTGATTTTTGTAGGTGTCTAGCTGGCGTAGGCGGACGTGGGTGGCAGGGAGGAAAGTGGGCTGGCAAGGGCTGAGGTGGAGTGTACCACCTCCCTAAGGTACACCAATGGGAATTGATGGGTTAGCTCACCTCCACTTGGCTCATGGCTAAACCAAATGACTTTGTGTTAGGTGAGCCAATGGTCCTGATGTCCAATTTGAGCTTAGGGTGGCTGCCATGGGTAGGAGAGTGGGTTTGACCATCCAAATATGGGGTTTGTCCCATTTGCAAGTCTTTACCCAATGGATGGGTCATTTCGAGTTTGGCTTGGATTGAGTTAGATTTGGGCTGACCCATGGTGACCCAAGGATGGGTCATACCAAGTTTGAATGGGTTGGGGCTTGGTTTGGTTTGGTTGGGTTTGACTTAATTTGACTCATGTAGGTCAAATTGGGCTAGATTAGGTTAAGTTGACCAATTGGTCAAATTGGGTCAAGCCATGGGTTGAGATAAGTTCAAATGATGATTTGGGATGTTTGGGCTCAATTGGTTTGATTTTATTTTGATTGGATTTAAATTTGGCTCATATGGGTCAAATGGCTAAGTTGACCAATTTGGCCAAATTGACCAAATTGGCATGGATTAGGTGTTGGTTTAGATCCAATTGATCATTTGAAGACGATTGTAGGTTTTGATTTCAATCAATTTAGATTTAAGAGTAATTTAGACCAATTTGACCCTTTAGGTCAGTTTGGGCTAAATGGGCTGATTGGGTTGACTTGGTCAAATTGGGTTCAACCAAGTGTTTGATCTTGTTCAATAATCAATTTGTAATGGATTTGAATCATTGGTTCCAATCAATTTGATGTAGGATTTGATTGGCTGAGGCCAAATTAGTTTTTCAAGAGGCCAATTGGATTTGATTTGGCTTAATTGATGGTCAAGTCATGTTCAAAGATCAATTTTGGGTTAGTAGGGATCGTTGGTTCAAATTGATTTGAATTGGGATGGGATTTGGTTCAATTTGGCTTATGTAGTTTAATTGAGTCAACTTGATCAAATGACCAAATTGATTTAGTTTGACGCAATTGATTATAATTGATCAATCAAAGATAAACAACAATCAATGTAGAAGGTTTTGAATGGGTTGGTTCAATATAATTTGGGTTGGATTGAAGTTTGGTTCAAATGGGTCCTTTAGGTCACTGTGGATCAAGTGAATCTAATGGGTCAATCGGATTGGCTTTGGGTTGAATTAAGTTGAATTGAGTTTGATGATTGATTTGTGATTTATTTATGGCTTTGATTGCAATTAATTTGGGTTTAATTGGATTTTGGCTCATTTGGACATTTTGGGTTCAAATGGGCTAACAATTAGTGAATTGATAGGTAGGTTTAGCCATAGGATAGGTTGGTTTTGTAGATCTCATAGCCTAAACCTATGGAAAATTCTCCTAAGTACCTAGGTTTGGGTTAAGTGTTTACTTAGTCACTAGAAGTGTTCTATGACTAAGAAGATCTTAGTGTCTAGAAGACCCCTAGGTCTAAGATGGGAAAATTAAATCCTGACTCCAAAAGTGAGGTTAACAATGGGTAACCAAGCCCAATTATCCTGATTGGATTACGCTTAGTGGAATAAGAAACCTGCAAGCAAGAATATTTTTATATTTATTTATTATTTCAGCGGCCCCTTTAGAATAATCCCCTATAAAAATATCATTAGGCTACTAACGACCTAACATCCAATCCTCTCAAATTAAAAATATTACTTCACAAAACAAAACATAACACCACCACATACACTGGCCAAACCTAAGACTAGAATTGATGACTCAGTATTCTAATGTGTGTAATAAGGTTTGGTGTGGTGTGTCTTAGTTAGGCTTTAGAAATATGATTATCTAAAGTTTGGAATGGTTTAAGTTAAACATTGGGGGATGTTCCACTTCAAGTTATTAAAAAGATCGGTTAATTTTAATTTGTATTTTCTTTATTTCATTTGATACTGTGGTGAAATTTTTTTATTTTCATCTTCATCTATCTTTTGAAAAAATAAATGAAGATAAAATAACATGCTTGGTGGACACCACATAGATCTGCAGATGTTCTCATTAGGGTGATCTAGTATGACATTGAAGAATGATGTACTATCTCGAGAGACAGAGGTCACCATCTTGTAATGGTCTTAATCATCTAATGAGGACTCCTAAAGACTATGGGTCTTCGGATGCACCAAAGGTTATTTCTTTATTTTACATGGAAAAGTAAAGCAGGGTTTATTTTAAACTGAGTTCTTTAAGTTTTCTATGGAGGCAAGCCCCCATAGTTAATTACATCTTAGGGAATGAGATTCTTTTAGAATACTCTCGATTAAGGTAAATGATTGTTGTCTCCAAATATTTCAAAGATAAGACTATCAATCAATTGGTTTATTCTTAGAAGATCAAATGGGGTTGATCAAGAGGAGGGAGTTATTATCGAAACCAAAGGGAGATAAGTAGGGGATGCTTATGATACTAGGAAGCCAAGAAAGTATCCCAAATTATCCTATGGTTGGGCTTTATATTTTTGAAATTTGAAGAGAGTTAATTACTTGATTTGCATTTTTATTAAAAATCTAGGGCTTATAATTCCACAACACAAGATCATGAAAATGCCTAAATGGTGATGATTTATGCTAGTAACCCACAAAGGGAAATATCAATCTCTGAACTAAAATCTAGGGAGCTTTGGGAAGAGCCAAGGCACGACCTAAATCTAAGGTAAAAATGGGCATATGGTTTACCTCCACAAGAGAGGATAAATCACCCGCTTGTTGGACTTAGAACCATCTGAGGGTGGCTGCCAACTAACTCCTCTTACAATTTTAAATACATGTAGGAAAGTCTTATGCTTTTGCAAGATAGCTAGGCTATTGTTTATTTAGAAAGAGACTAAATCCTTAAACACACTCCCTAAGAGACTAGATCATGTAAGACATGAATAATGACTTAAATCTAATGCAAATTTTTGTTATGTTTTATTTTTTTTATTTTTGGATAATTTATTTGACACAGGCTATGGGATTCATATGCCTAATACATGAGAAATTAGTTATGAGCCAAAATAAGCAAGAAGGAGGTGTGCTTTCACCATGCTCTCAAAGTTCAAGCCAAGTTCTCTAGTAAAGGTGGAAGCCCTCCATAAGCAAGAGTGAAGCAAGATGCTTTTTTTTATGCATGATGTGAGACCTACAACATCCAGCTAAGGGGTTGCTAATTCTTTTGTCTTGATTTATAACCTAGGCTTTAGGTGAGGTTATGAGTTATTAATTTTTAATTTTGAGTTGATTAATTGGATAGAGAATTTATTTTTCCCAAAGAGCCTAATTGCATCCAGGCGATTCATCAAAGCAAGGAAGAAACTAGGAAAAACATGCAATGTTAGTGCACAAGCTAAACAAACATTAAATAATTTTATAAAGCTAGCACAAAAGAATAAGAGGCATTTGTGGTCGAGTTCCACTGCACAAACCCAAAAAGAAATGGGTAGCTGAGCTCTACCCTTATACAACCCAGATTACAAATGAATTAATTACAATTTAGAAAGAATTCATGTTATGGGGGGGTCTTCATTCTTCATTCTTCATTTCATCTTTTCTTCATTTCTTCATTTCTTTCTTTCTTTCTTTCTTTCTTTCTTTCTTTTCATCTTTTGGTTGGTTGGTTGGAATGTGGTTGCTCCAAAGGCTTCACATGATGCAAAAGACTTAGTCTTATGACCAATGTTCATCCTATCTCCCATAACATTCATTCAAAATCTTAATTGCAAATTACATGAAAATAGGAAAAAAAAAATCTAACTAAAACTCAAAATAGATTAGCTAAACATACCACACAATCCCAAGTAGTATAAATAAATGGACTTAGCACCCACACATGGGTAACCAAGTCCTTCCTAATTTGGATTATGCTTAGGGTATAAGCAACCCGCACAAAAGCATTTATATTTTTTTATTATTGCCTTAAGCACAATCCTAAGATAATGATTAGACTAAGATCATCCTATCCAGTCTAATGCACATACACCCTAACATCCAGACTAAAACATTACATCATAAAAAAATTAGGCATCAAACCATGCACGCCTAACATAGAGCTAGAAATGGTAACTTATATAATGTGTGTGCCATTTAAGGCTTGTGTGACATGTCTTAGCTAAGGTTGGAATTTTCTAAGTGTGAAGGATTCAACTTAGAGGGTGGTTTCATTTAAGTGACTTAGTTGATTTGTTGATTTGGTTTGAATGAACCTACACTTAATTACTAAATGTTGTAAAGAGAGAAAAAGAGAAGAGAACTTCTCTTTCCTCCCTACCTTAAGTAATTTATAAAGTAAATTCATTAGTAATTTTTCTTTAGTGAATGTTTTGTCATTTAGTTTAATTAATCCTAAGTTTAGATTTACTCTAAATAAACCCATTCAAAAAGAAAAGAATTTTAAGATTAATTAAGATGAATTATTATCACAAAACACATGACCATTCATTTCTTTCCAACATATATACCATGCATATGAAATGATCCTAAGCATAGCTATACATGTAAATAAAAATCTTAGCACACCTTAATGATGAATGTAAAGAGCTGTTATTTAGGAAAATTTGGATGTTTCATGATGCATGATTTTGTTAAGTAGAAAAGAGAGGATTTTTTTATCCATTAATCAAATGCACATTTACATGTATGAAAGACATAAGTGAGTAACACCATTATTTTCTACCAGGGTATAAGGTACAAGATCTTAGCTACTTAAAGCCTCGCAACCGGATGTCCAGACTAATATACCACTTTTCTTAAATACATGTGCATGTACAAAAGAAAATAAATGGATGAAGAATCATGCAAAAGGTTTGTGTTTGTTTGTTTGATTTTGGTTGTTTAATTTACATGTGCAATGTGAAGATCCTTCTTAAGCCATAACATAAAAGTGTATATAGAAATGGATTTAAGTAAGTATTGTGTTCTTTTCAAATGAACTATACACTTAGCAAATCCTATACATGCCTATGTTAAGAAAAGAGAAGGAAAATCACATAACACATTTTATGTTATAATCACATGCAAGCTTATAAGTATTTATAAGTAGTATACCATCATTTATAATCTTTGATTTATAGGTTTTAAAAATAGTTTTTGATTTAATAGTAATAATATCCAATCATATTCTTACTTTAGCCATAGCATGCAATTTGACATAAAGGAAACATTTCATTTATTTTGATTTTTTTTAAAAGATATGAATGCATGATTTTCATATGGCACACAAAATTTAGCATGCTTGGAAAGAAATAAAGTGATGTAAGCATGTAACTTCATTCACCCTAATTAATTCCTAAAGACAATCTTATGAAATAAGATCATTTAAAGTGAATCAAAATTTCTTTAAAGAGATTTTTATTTTTGTTTGAGTTTGATTTGATTTAAGAAATATGAAAAGAGTTTGCTGGTCCTAACCCATTTCCCCATGTGTGAATTGATTTAGTTTAATTTTAGAACAATTAGATTGATTTTATGTTTTGTTTAGGTTAAGGTGTGAATTAAGTCCATTAATTACCCCTTACCTACACCACTTTAACATAATTAACCTAATAATTATGAGCCAACATATGATATGCAACCACATGGAATTTAAATCAGCAATGCACCTAGGGAAGAAAGGGGCCTAATGCAATTGGCTCACAATTATTGATTAATTAAGCTAAAGGGTTTAATTAAGTACTTTCAGAACCTTCCCACACATGTGAGTTGGAAATGATTTCCTTAAATTTATCTTAGGCTTTTGAACACCTTAGGATCTATCTAATAAGAGATAGATTAATTTAGATTGGTTTTGAAAATTTTATTAGATTAATTAAGTAGATCATTAGTGGATTAATCCTTAATTATGTTTGGATTAAGGAAGAAAGGGGTTTAGGAATAACTTAGGTACCCCAAACCCATTCCATAAACCTCCTCTTCACTTACACAATGTTTAATTATCTTAATTAAATGATTAAACCAATTGTCATGCTTAATTACTTAATTACATTAAGAGGGTGATTAGGGATTCATTAATTGATTTCCTAATTAACTTATTAATAAATTCCAAGAAAATTAGGGGAGGTAAGTCATCCCCCAAACATGTCTAAGATGTTTGGAATTAATTAATGAAATTAAGAGTAATTAAAGTTATTTTTTAATTAAACCCAAATAAGGAGAATTCACTGCAAAATCAATTAGAAATAATTTTATTGAATTCCCATCTGAATTATCTTTAAAATAAAGTTGAGTTTGCATTTTTTAAAATTTTCTACATTTAATTATGAATTTGTGAAGTTTTTGTGATTAATAAGTTATAAAATAACCTAATTATATAACTAATCTCGTTGGTGTCATGTGGACCGCTGATGCGGTGCACGATTTTCACATGATGCGGTGAGATTAGTTATTTAAGTTATCAAATTAGCGCGCGTCACCGCTATGCTTTCTCCGGTCGCTCGATCAAGGATCGACGATCTCCATGGGATTAAATCATCATATCTACTTATTTTAATCAGGATCTTCCATGATTCATTGCTGCCTTTGCTTGTGGGAGATGGAGCCGTCCATCCTCCATGGCTTGATCCGAGCTCACTTGAGCTTAGATAAGGCTATGTTTCAACCCACACCATCTAGATGCAAGGAGAAGAACATCCAATGGTTGAATTTCAATGGGATTACAATTCCCATCACAAAGGACCAAAGATTTTCAACTCAAGCTCAGTTTTGAAGCATACCTCACCGGAGGCTATCACTGGCGCTTCCAATGGTGGAGGTAGCTTTGTCTAGGGGAGATGAAGACTTGTTGAGAGTTTGAAGGTTCAATTTGAAGTGGATCTCCCAATTGACCAAGGCTAGCTTCAATGGCTCGCGGCTTTGGTCTAGGTGAGGCGTCCTGTGGCTTGGTCACTTGGGAAAAGCTTTGGGTGAGCTCAACTTGCCTCCCTGAGGGTGCTTGCAAATAAAGAGGTTTGATTGAGGATTGAGTGAAGTGGAAATTTCTCCACCTCCCTATTTTGGCTTAAGCAAAATCGAGAGAGAAAATGGAATGAGCTTGGGAATGCTTGGGAAGCTTGTGGATGCTTTTGATCCTTGAGCTCAATCAATGCAAGAGTCTTAATTTGAGTGGAAATGAGGGGAGTATCTCCCTACTTGGATCGATTCAAGCTTTCCTTGCCATTTTGATCAAATTGATCCGATTGAATGGGTTGTTTAGTTGTTAGGATCCATGTGCTTTTGGTTTTAGGGAGGAAGTGTGGAGGCATGGGTTAAAATGAGTGTGAGGTGATCCAAGTGGAGATATTTGATTGATATTTGTGGTTTGACCCAAACCCATTGGTCATGTGCACCACCTCCCTTGGTGTCCAAATGGTCCATTAGGAGGATGCCAAGTGGCCATGAAAAAGATTTGACCAAATTTCAAGTGTATTTAGCCATAGGTTACCCTTTGACCTAAGGGTAAAATAGTCATTTGGCTTTAATTTTGATTTAAGTAGATTTGAAATGATTAAAAAATGGGTTGTGCCAATTTTCAATGAATTTGGAGTTTATTTGATATGATTTGGTTCAAGTTGACCCATTTAGGTCAAATCAACTTGGGTCAAGTTGACCAATTGGTCAAATTGGGTCAAACCATGGGTTAGGTCATGTTCATATGACCATTTGGAGTGGGTTGGTATCATTGGTATTGTTCAATTTGATTTATATTTGGTTTTGGTTCATTTGAGTTCACTTAGGTCAAATGGGTCAAGTTGACCAATTTGACCCAATTAGGTTAGGTCATGGATTGGTTTAGGTTCGATTGATCATTTGAAATATTTTGCAAGCTTTGGTTTCAATCAATTTTGGTTTGGTTAAGTTAAGTTGATTTGACCTTGGTCAAGTTGTTCATGGTCAATTGGGCTAGGTCTAGTTGGCCAATTGGGCTTTGGTCAAGTTCAACAAGTGATTTAGAATGAATTTGACCCATTGGTTGCAATCAATTTGGCTTAGATCAAGATTTAACACATTTTGACTTTTTAGGTCAACTTGGGTCAAGTGGCCAATTGGGCTAGGTTTCACTCAAATGGTGTCTTGGTCAAGTTCAATCATTGATCATGGATTAGTTTTGATCAATGGTTTCAATCAGTTTGGACCATGGTGTATTTTGGCTAGTTTAGATTTCATTTGGGTTAAGTGTTGACTTGATCAAAGGTCATGTTTGGCTTGGTTGACCCAATTTAAGTGATTGATCATCTTATAATGATTGTTGCTCATAATGTGAGGCTTAGATGGGCTTAGTTCAATCCAATTTGGGTAGAAAAAAAATTTGGCTCAAAAGGTTTTTTAGGTCACTTTGGGTCAAGTGAGCCTAAGTGGGTCAATTGACTTGATCAAGGCTTGATTCAAGTTTGGTTGAACTCACATATGGACTTATGATTGAAATATAAATCCAATGATTTGGTGTCAAATGGGTTTTGATTCATTTGACATTTCAAGTTCAAAGGTGAACATGGGTTTGATTTGGGTTTGAGTTTTGAATATAGTTTTGGCTTGTTGATTGAAGTTTATGTTTGAATTTGGTTTGTGATTGAAGGATTGATTATTTTGAAGAGAAAATCCAAAGGTTTGGATTGGTTTGAGTTTGATGCTAAGTTCAATAATTTGACTTGAAAGGGATAGGTTGGATTTTGATTAGAATTGATCATGGATTTCAATCATTTGGAATTTGATTCATGATTTGAGAAATAATTTTTGGAATTGATTTAGATTTGATTGAATTGATTTGAGCTAAGTCCATAAGATGAAATCAAAATAAAAGGTTTTGGGTTTGAAGTTGATTTGAATTTGAAGTTAATTTAAATTTGAAGTTGATTTGAATTTGAAGTTGGTTTGAATTTGATGTTGATTTGAATTTGAAGTTTGTTTGAATTTGATGTTTGACTTGAAAGAAGGGAGTGAGGATTTGGTCCAAGCTAAAGGGTAGGCAAGTTTTCCAAATACCCCTAAGGCATGACCTATTCATATGACTAACTCTTCTAAGTCTCTAGGGTTTGGTTAAGTGTTCACCTAATAACTAGAAGTGTCTTAAGACTAAGGAACTCTTAATGTCTAAGTGGAGTCATATGTCTAAGATGGAGAAGTTGAATGCTCACTCTAAAAGTGATGTCAACAAATGGCGCCCAATAGGTGTGGTGTATCTCGCAAGGCATACCGCATGTATTAGTGTTGACTGAGGTGATCAACAACACTGAACAATCACAAGCACTAATAGAAACGATCTACTCCCAACCCAAGGTGTAGAAGGAATCAAGAGCTTAGTACAATGTGACTCTACTCATTTCAAAAGACATAAGAGAGTGACAGAGGAATCCACTAGGGATTAAGTATGTGAACATTCCACTAGGGAAGCAGGTTCAAGTCATCCTCTAGAGATGAGAGGTTTGATTTGATTTGAGTCTTGCTAGCGATAATTTGATTTGATTTGTTGATTTATGATTTGGTGCTCCATCAGGGATGAAAATATGAACTCTCCACTAGGGGAGCAAGTTCAAGTCATCCACTGGGGAAAAGAGATTGTGAAATCCACTGGGGGATTTGAATTTGGGATCTGCTAGGGATGAAAATGTAAAATCTCCACTAGGGGAGCAAGTTCAAGTTGGATTGAGTTGGTTCCACTATGGGAAATGGAAAGATTTGCATCTCACTAAGGAGAAGCTGATTGATTTGATTGTTTGATTGACTCCACTGGTGGAGGTTGATTGGATTTATTTTATTTTTTTAGTTTGACTCCACTAGGGAGGAGAGTTAAATTTATTTCAGATTTCAATTTTGAATTTTAAGATGGACCTTGTTGGTTTGCGATGGATCACACTGAGTAGGGGCCATGTTGGCCTTGGTCTACTTCAAATTTGCCAATCCAAAGGGGAAGTCTACCAACAACATGATAGGACAATCCAACCAAAGGGGTGCCTTCTGCAATGTTAGGAAGAAAGCATAGAAGACTTACACCTCCAAAGTAGAGAGATCTTGGTGATGATAAGCAATAGATTGAACCCAACCTAAGGGAATTATTGAGTGAATGCCACTAGGTGACTTAAATCGCTCAAAAGATACCAAATTAATTCCATTTTTTTAATTATTTTTGATGGATCCCATCAGTTTGTGATGGACTGCACTGAGTAGAGCTATGTCAGCCTTGGTCTACATTCAGATTAACCAATCCAAAGGGGTAGTCTACCAACCACAAGGTAAGACTATCCAACCAAAGGGTTTGCCTTTTGATGTGCAGCAGCTATACTAGGAAGAAAGCATAGTAGACTTACATCTTCTAAAGTAGGAACCAGTTGTTGGGGTTATCTATTGGCTTGGCAACGGATTGAACCCAACCTAGGACTGACTATTGAGTGAATGCCTCTAGGGGACTTAAATCAGCTCAAAGATAGTCAAAATTAATTTCATTTTTTTAGTTATTTTTGATGGATCTCATCAGTTTGTGATGGACTACACTGAGTAGGGGCCATATTGGCCTTGGGCTAGCTTAGATTTATCAATCCAAAGGGGTAGTCTACCAACCACACAACAGGACTATCCAACCAAAGGGATTGCCTTTCGATTTACAATGGTTAAGTTAAAAAGAAAGCATGGGGATTCACATCTTCCAAAACAAGGAACCACTGGAGTGATCAGTTGCTTCTGCAATAAATCGAACCCAACTTAGGGATGACTATTGAGTGAATGTCACTGGGGGACTTAAATCAGCTCAAAGATAGTCAAAATTAATTTCATTTATAATTATTTTTTATGGATCCCATCAGTTTGCGATGGAATGCACTGAGCAGGGGTCATGTAGGCCTTGATCTACATTTAGATTTACCAATCTATACTATTCCATTTACCTTGGGATAGTAGATGGTGGAGTATCTCCAATCTATACTATGTCTCAGCAAAGTGATCTTGGTGCTCTTGAATGCGTAATTATATCGATATATAATTGGAGGCAAACCATATACGATATGGTTCTTAAAAAACTAAAGCACATGTTGAGCTATGACCTCTTTGAGTGGGCTTTCCTTCGCCCACTTGGAAAAGTAGTCGGTGGAAACTAGGACGTATCGATGACCCTTAGAAGAAGGAGGATCGATAGGACCCACTAAGTTGGTACCCCAACACTCAAATGGCCATGAGGCCAACGTAAGATGTAGAATGTTGGGTAGTTGATGTAGGTCCACACCGTGTACCTAACACTGATGGCATCTCCTAGCCACGTCCACGCAATCTATAATCATCGGAGGTCAATAGTATCCTAGTGTCTTGAACTTTGCTTTCATAGACCAGAATGTACCTCAGTCATGATCCTACGGGATTCATGTTTGTCTAAATAGCGTAACCACATTTGATCAAAAGATCATCGGTACAAGGTGCTATCCACGAGAGCATAGGAGAGAGCTTTCTATTTCATCTGATGGGCTTGTGATTTCTCTTGAGGTAGTTTGTCAGTGTTCAAATAATCTATGAATGGTTGCCTCTAATCCAACTCCTCGTCTCTATTAGCAATAATAACCTCCCCTTCAAGAGAAAGTCTCTCGACAAGTTTAGCATCAATAAGGGATAGGACTTGTCTATTTTGGACCCTTATTGGAATGGACTCATCTTTCGGGCATGCTAATTTCTTAGGAAGTTTGGCCAAAGCATCTACTACTACTTTATCTCCTTGAGGGACCTTGTAGATGGTGACCTCAGGGATTTGGGCCAACAGCTTCATGGTATACTGTGTTAGTGATGAAGCTTAGGTTTTAGAACCTTGTAGGTTTCAACAATCTGGTTGATGACCAGCTGTGAATCCCCATAAATGTTGATGCACTTGACACAAACTATAATGGCTAACTCCAGATCAACAATTAAAGCCTCATACTCAGCTTCGTTGTTGGTGTAGGGATTAGAGAGATAGTATGAGAATTTCATCACATCATGGTTTGGAGTTAAGAGAACTATTCATACCTCTGCCTTCCCTAGAAGAGTAGATCATGGTTCTTCTCCTTTGTGAAAGGAAACTGCATCATCAAAATACATCTCCCAATAGCGAGTAGATCATCACTAAGTTGGGAATCAATAAGAAGTGGGTGTGCTGCTAAGAAATCTACTAATTCTTGTCCTTTCACTGCACGAAAGGGTACGAATGTAATATCAAACTATAAGAGAATCATGGATAATGCCACCGTTTGATAGCCAGTGTCATGAGGTAATCAGAGTGGATTGATTCTTGAAATCAAATTCACTTTAGAGAAAGCATATAATGTCATATTTTGGGATGCAAAGATTAAAGCTAAGCAATGTTTCTTAATAGGTTTGTTTCAACAGGATCAATGATGGCTAAGGTAGTAAAGAGCATTCTCTTTCCTTCATTGGGTTGGGCCAACAAACCACCAAGGGAGTCATCCAAGAGTGTAGAGGTTGAGTGGCATATGCTAAGTGACTTCACCAAATACTGTTTGATATCTTCAAAGGCATGCTAGCATATGTTATCCCACTTGAACTTCGCATCCTTTTTGATAAGTACTAAAAATGGTTTGCATCTTCCCGATAGATTGGAGATAAAGCATCTTAGATACACCAATCGCCCATAGAAAGATCTGAGTTGAGTTAAGCTTTTAGGTGGTGGCATTTTTAAGATAGCTTTGATCTTTTCTAGATCTATCTCAATTCCTCGAGGTCGGACAACAAACCCAAGGAACTTCGTTGAAGCTATTTTGAATGCACACTTTAGGGATTCATTTTGAGGTTATATTGTCTTAACTATTCAAAAACTACTCTCAAGTCAAAGAGATGATCTTCCTTTTCTTTGCTTTTGACTACTAGATCATCAACATAGCATTTAACTTAATGATGAATGAGTTCATTGAAGATCTAAGTCATGGCCCGTTGGTATGCAACACCAACCTTTTTAAGGCTAAAAGGCATGTCCTTATAATAATAGATTCTGATCGGGGTTTGAAAAGTAGTGTTTCTTTCATCCTCAGGGGCTATCTTGATTTGGTTGTAGCCAGATGACCCATCCATGTAGGAGAAAACTACATGAGATAAGGTGATGTCTACCATTAATTCTAGTATAGGAAGAGGAAACTCATCCTTAGGACATGCCTTATTTAAGTCCCTGAAATTGATGCATATGCGAATTTGGCCATTCTTTTTTCTTAACTGACATGACACTGGCTAATCAGATAGGGTATTTTTCTTCCCTAATGAAACTAGCATCGATCAATTTCTTGAATTTAGAAATGACTTGTTGTTTGATTTCTAATCCCATGCATCGAGGAGCTTGCTTGATAGAGTTATCGTTAGGGTCTATTGCTAGTTTATGGACTGCTACATCAGGAGATAATTCAGGCATCTCTTCATAACTTCATACAAAGCAGTCCTTGAACTCAATCAATAGCCTAACTAAGTCATTGGTTTCTTCTTCATTCAATAATGAATTGATATATGCCGGGTGTGGATTTTCTTCTGTCCTGAGGTTAATTTCTTTGTGCTTATCAATTATTGAATGGATTTCTTCTTCAAATTATGGTGGTGAATCTTTGATTTGGAGATCATCTGGATCATCTGAAGTTCCTAAACACACATCATCATAAGAGTTAGTGTGGTTTGAGAAGATCCTATTAGATTCTAGATGATTGGTAACAACTAAATAGTAATCATCGTCATTATTCATACCACTCATGCTCTGGTCTTATAGGAAGTGAGTTTAGGATTTTAGTCTCTTTCTAACTAAATAATCAACCTAGTTATCTTATAATTCATAAGACCAGACTACATGGTTTTAAATTTGTAGCAGGAGTTAGCTGGTGACCACTCCAGGCCGTTATAAGCCCAAAAGTTGGATAGTTTATCCTCTCTTATGGAGGTAAGCCTTATGTCCACCTTTCATTTAGATTTAGGTCATGCTTTAGCTCTTGCTAAAGTTCCCTAGATTTAAGGTCCAAGTTAGCTATTTCTTTCAGGCTATAAGCATAAATCCTTACTGGAATTTTCACATTGTGTTGATGGATTATAAGTAGCATCAAATAAAATTCAACTTAAATAAATAAATCTTCACTTTTAAATATATAAATCAATTATAAGATAGATTGGAATGCTCATTTCCTAGTCATATTTTCTACTTCTCCCTTTGAATTCCAAAATAAGTCTTCCTTGAACTTTTCCACTTAATTTTCAAATATCCAATCCTTTGATCTAACCTTGAAATATTTGGAGATGATAATTGTCACTTTAATCGAGAGTATTCTGGGGATTTCATTCCCTAGATGTAATTAACTATGGAAGCTTTCCATAGGGAACTTTAGAACCGTTAATATAAACCCCGCTTATTCATCCATGTAAAGAAGGAAAAATTTTATAGTACATTTGAAGACCCACCATGCCTTAAGAGTCCTTATTAGGTGATTAGGTCCATTGAAGAGTGATGTCCCTATCTTTTGAGATAGCATATCATACCTCAATGTTGTACCCCCCTTTACATCTGAAAAATAAACACCATAATGATATAAATGGAATACAAATTTATACTAATTGAAAAGGAATTACTAAACATTGTCACATAATATATTTTATCACATTAATTCTTAAGGATAATCAAGTCAAATAAATATTCTTTAAGACTAACCAAAGTTGTTATGAAGTTTAATTTTTGGTGTTTGAATTATTAAAATCTAAAGAGAAGAAAAGACACTTAGTGTTTATCCTATCCCACATAGGTGACTTAGTGTGTTTAAGGAAAGTAATTAAGTGGATTATATATTTTCAATTAGTTTCAAGTCATTAAGCAATCAAATTAATTACCCTTTCGTAAGCTTCTTTAATTTAATTGACTATTTAATCATGAGTCTTCAATGATATGCTCTTAGAAATTAAAATCTTAGAAATAAAAATTTGCAATGCACTTATAGAGACCTAATGCAATTAGGCTCATGCTTAAAGGTAAATTAAATTAAAGAAAGAACTAAGTTAAGTACTCATATGATTGTCCCACACCCATGGGTTAACCATAATTTCATTAATGACTTTATGCTATTAAACACACAAAAGGAAAATTAATGAATTAAATTTGAATAATCTGAACCCATTATTAATTTAATTTGATTTATCATCTTATCATTAATTATCCTTAATTAATACCTAATTATTTTATGTGGTAATTAACCATCCTAATGAAATG
Source organism: Cymbidium sinense (assembly GCA_021442155.1). Taxonomy (NCBI): domain Eukaryota; kingdom Viridiplantae; phylum Streptophyta; class Magnoliopsida; order Asparagales; family Orchidaceae; genus Cymbidium; species Cymbidium sinense. The sequence continues at coordinate 32,550,287 of CM038225.1, forward strand.
CATTTAGAAAATAATTAGGAAAGGAGTCCTAATTATTTCCCCTCACCATTATCACTGTTCTTAGTGATTAATCATTATAAAATATTTAATTTTTGCTTTTTAACCATTTTAATAAATATTTAATTATTTGAGGAGGATAATTTGGGTTGAAAATTGCACATTCTTTAAATTACATGCTAATAATTCCAAGAAAATTATCGGAGGCATAGGACATCCTATAGAACTATTCTACCAAATTTGAGATTAATTAGCCAAGTAATTAAGCATTAACTAATATAAATAAGTTAAACTTTAAACCCTAATTAAACACTATTTACTAATCAAACATTAAGGATTTTTTAAATTAAATTCTCCTCTGTTTAACCTTTCTGAAATGGGTTTATTTGTATTTTTTATTTTTTATAATCAGTTATACTTTTTTGAAGTTCTAGCTATTTAATTACATTTTAAAGCCAAATTAACCATTTAAACCATCATGGATGTTTTACAAGAAAGCTCCATGTGGCTGTGGATTACTTAAAATATTTGATGGAACTAACTCAATGGCTAATGCGTTATCTAATCCCATCTCAAATCAGATGACCGAGAAGAATCCCGTGGTTTCAAATGGATAAAATCAAAAAAATCTAGCGGATTAAATCACGACCATCCATTCTAATCGCACAGAATGAATGACCAATGATTCATCGTCCCCCGAGTGCTAGAAGATGGACACTGTCTGCCATCTGCCACTTGATTTGAGCTCACTAGAGTTCATTTGATGGTGAAATCAACTCCAAAATGTTCAGAGGGAAGATCTAAAGAGATCCTATGGTGGAAATCGCATGAAATCACAACTTACTTCACAAAAAACCAACATCTAGGGGGCAAATCTATGGTTGTCAGATTTTTACCTCATTGGACCTAAAGACTTCCAGTCCGTTGACTGAGGTAGCTTCATCTTGAAGAGATGAAGCCTTGTTGAGAAGATCTCGAGCTGCCTCCTCGTCGATTCCTCTATGGATCAAACACCATCATGAAGCTTGTTGGAGTTGGCTAGAGATTCCTTCCGGTGATCTAATTGCTCAAGAACTGATTCATTTTGACTTACCAGAGTGTAGTGAAGATGTGGAAGAGTTAATTTGAGTTTGGAGGAGTTTTGGTGGGGTTGCATGGATGGGGCTCTTAGTTTCGCTCAGTGGTTGGTCTCGCTAATGATGGAATTCACTAGAGATTTGGGAGAAAGCTGACTATGCAATGCTCGAGGAAGCTCGGAAGTTTGAATGGATGGGAGGAGTACTCTCCTCCCAAGTGAACAAGGGTTGAGATTGGCTCTCAGCAACCATCTCAGGGTAGTGACTTGAGATCTAGGAGTGCTGAGGTGGAGGTGCTTGAGTGGCCAAGTGAGTGTCATGGGCTAGCATGGAGGGTACAAGCTCCAGTAGGTGGACCAATGGAATGCCATGGATGAACTCATCCTACCTTAGCCAAAGGCTGAGCCCAACAAATTTAGGTTAGGTTGGGTCAATGGTCCTCTTATCCAAGAAGAGCCAACATGGCTGCCAAGGCATGGGGAGTGGGAGAACCCATCCAAATTAGGTTTTTGTCTGATTTAGGTGGGTTGGTTCAATGAGTTTGACCCAAACTATGCAGACCCATGGTGACCCAATGATGAGTCATGTCAAGTTTAGTTAGGTTTGAACTTGGTTTAGTTTGGTTTGGCTCAATTTGATCCATATGAGTCAAATGAGTTTAATTGGGTCAATTTGACTAATTAGACCATATTAGGTCAAATGGGTGACTTATGTAAGTTAAATTGGTCATTTGAAATGCATTTGTGCAATTGGGTTTGTTTAATTTGAAGTGGATTTGGATTTGGTCCATTTGGGTTCAATTTGGTCAAATGGATTAAGTTGATCAATTTGTTCAAATTAGCCAAATTGGCCATGGGTTGGGGTTTGTGCTCAATTGATAATTTAAGAACTGATATTTAATTTGATTTGGAAGAATGATTTAGTTTAGTCAAATGACCAAGTGGGTAATAGTGACCAAATTGGGTTTAATTGAGGGTGGATCATGTTTAATTATCAATTTATAATTGGTTAGAAGTATTGGTTGCAATCAATTTGGCTTAGGATTTGATTTGTCTCAATTGGGCCTTTTAGGTCAAATTGGGTCAAGCTAGGTCGAGATACCAAATTGGCTTGGATAGGTTAAATTGGTGGTGGAATCATATTCAATACTCAATTTATGATTGATGAGAGTCATTGAATTTTTATTTGATTAGAGCGATTTGGTCTAATTTGGTCAATAAAATAAATTGGGTCAACTTGGATTAAATGATAAAATTGGTTTGGTTTGACTTAATTGATTACAATTAGGTGATCAAAGATGGCCAACAATAATTATGGAAGAGATTGGATGAGTTGATTTAATCTAATTTGGGTTGGATTGAAGTTTGATTCAAATTGGTCATTTTGGTTCAAGTGGACCAATTGGGTTGAATTGGTATCAAGAGAGGTTTAATGAAGGGTTTAGAGTTGATTACTGGCTTTGATTGCAATTGATTTAGGCTTGATTAGGTTTTGGCTCATTTGAATTTCTTGAGTTAAATGGGTTAACTTGGGTTAAGGTCCAAGTTAATTTTGTGAAGCTTGGATCCAAAACCAAATTCACCATGATTGAAATAGGTTTGAGATGGTTGGTTTCATTCATGTGAGTTTAGACTTGGATGAGTGAAGGATATGGATTTGGTTTATGCCATAGAATAGGTAGAACCTATTTGTTCTAAGACACCACCTACGCTTAGGGCTATGTTCTCAAAGTCTCTAAGCTTGGATTTAGTGTCCTCTTAATTACTAGAAGTGTCTTATTACTAAGAAAATCCAAGTGTCTAGAAGGTTCCTAAGTTTAAAATGAGGAAGGTCAATCCTCACTCCAAAAGTGAGGTAAACAAAATGACCCCAAATAGGTGTGGAGTAATTGGCAAGGGACATTGTACATATTGGAATTGACTGAGACGATCAACAGGATCCGGGAAGGTCACAAACACTAATGGAGGCTACCCATACTTAAGTGGAAAGGTAATGGAATTATGGACTTTAATGCAATGCAATTTATTTCATGCTAAAGGCATGAGAGAGTTAAGTAGATTTGGTTTGATTTGTTGAGAATCGGTTTCATGCCACATGAATTTGATTAGATTATAGATTGATTCATGCCAAGGGTAATGAGTGGAAATTTATTAGGAATTGATGAGATTTGATTTTTTTTATGTTGATTTAATTTAATAGTGTCAATTAATTGGATTTGATTTTGGGGATTCATGTTAATTTTAGTTTTATATTAATTTATTGAATAAGTCTGGACCTTGTCGGTTTGCAATGGAATGCACTAAGGAAGGTCTATATGAGCCTAGACCTACCTTAGATTCACCAGTCCAAAGGGGTAGTCTACTGGCCGCAGAGTAGAGACTATCCAACCTAAGGGTTGCTCATCGGTTTGTAATGATTGAATCAGAAAGAAAGCTCAGGGACTCACATCTTCAAAAATAGAGTTATCCATTGGGGTGACCCACTGATGGTATAACAAGCCAAACCCGACCTAGGGAGACTATTAAGCAAGTGCCTCTGGGGGTCTTATCTCAACATAAATAGTCGAGGTAGTTCTTATAGAGAATTTTGCCGACACTGCCCAAGAATATAGGATGGCTACTTAGGAAGAGGTGCCTCTTGGGGTCTTACCCTAATCCATGAAAGATTTCATTTTATTTTGTTATTTGTTTGTTTGTTTGTTTAGCATGGACCTTGTTGGTTTGTGTTGGGCCACACTAAGAAGGAGCCATGGGGGCTTTGGCCTATCTTAAATTTATTGGCCCAAGGGATAGTCTGTACATCCACAGTACAAAGCTTCCAACCACAAGGGTGGGTACTAGGAAAGTGGAACTATCCAATTCGGTAGTAACCTGGGTCATATCTAGATGGGATCATGAAGACGTAATCCAAATAAAATGCCCACAGGGAAGGTGCCTCTATGGGTCTTATCCTAATCCCTGAGATATAAAGCTTGTAGGTATACGGTGGCCGATTCAGGGAGAAAGTGTGGGGACTCACATCTACCTAAACGGTGTTATCCACTGGGTGGGTTGCTTTTAGCAAAGAGAACACCAGCCAACCTAAGGTGTCTATTAGTATGATCAATCTAGGAAGAAAGCATCAGGGACTCACATTCTCCTAAGCAAAATTGATTATCGAGATAGTCTGTCATTGACTAGATAGTTACTATCTGACCTAGGGCGACTACTAAGTGGGGAGTCACAAAGAAGGACTGAACCTAAACTTGAAGTAGTCAGGAAGAAAATGAGCCACTAGGGTCTTACCCTAATCCACAGATATATTCTCGGACCCAGTCAGTTCATGGTAGCTAGGTCAAGAAGAAAGCTTAGAGACTCACATCTCCTTAAGAAAAACCAACCATCGTGGTAAAATTTTATGGTCATGCAATAAGACTACTAACTAAGAGGTGCTTATTTACAAATAAAGCTAGGAAGAAAGCATGTGGTCTCTCATCTTCCGAAGCAAAAATGACCACTAGGGAGACACATAAGCCAAGTAGTGAATCGAACCCGACTTAGAGCAGCTACTGATGAGGTCCGTTGGGGGTCTTATGTCAAATCAAGGTAACCCAAGGTGATTGGATCTATTTTTGATTTGTTTGTGTTTGTGTGAAATTTTGTGTTTTTGTTGTGTTAATAGGGGCTAGGATGCTACTTCTTCTCTTACACAAAAACATAAATAGTTTGACAATTTAAAGCATTTTTAACTTGGAGAAAAGTTTGATCAAAAATGGAGTTTTTATTGATAAAAAAATATTTTGAACATTGTTTATGCATAATATTTTTTTAGATAAAGCCCATTGATTGGAAGCATCGGGCATTCACCTTCGTGATTTATGAGTAGGTAAGATCCACCCCGTAGGCCTTTTCTATGGCGAAAGGGCCTTCCCAAGTAGGTTCAAACTTGCCTCCTCTCTTACAATGGGCTACAATTAGACTCTTTAGAACTAAAACAAGCTCTCCAACTCGAAAAGCTCTAGGGTGGACCAACTTGTTATAAGCTTGAATTATTTTTTAATTTGTACACCTTGAGGTTTTGGCATGCATGTAAGCGTATTTCTTCTAAACTTTTGAGTTCTTCTAACCGTAACTTGTCCTTTTGTTCGGTAGAGATTTTGCTACCCATAGCTATTCATAGTGATTGGAGCTGGGCTTCTAATGGTAGAATGACTTCATACCCCCACACTAAGGAGAATGTAGTAGATTATGTTGTTAGAGTAGAAAAGATAAGGCTTCAACTAGCTCATGACATTATCATTGTTGTTTGAGTATCTTTTGAGTATTTGGATGAGAGTTTTGTTAAAGGCTTCTACTAAACCGCTCATTGGGTAGTATATAGAAAGTATCTCCAATCATGTTGTGTTGAAAGTTATTAATTTTGATGCTCTAATACTATTATGATATGATTCGTACTAAATCTATACACAACATGGTTCCTTAAGAATTGGAGCACATGCTGAGCTTTAACTTCTTTACGCAAAATCATCTCTGCCCACTTGGAAAAGTCATCTTTAGTTGCTAGAATGAACCGGTGGCCCTTAGATGAATTCTTGCACATGTTGAGCTTTGAATTCCTTATACCAAAGCCTAGTCTGATTCTTGATTGTGAATTCTTGCACTTATTGTCCCATAATCTTTCAAAGTACTCTGACCTATGCTTAGACCATGTGTGTTGAATTAAACCTTTCTTTGATAAGTTAAGAACATAAGGTGAGTACCAATCAAATGACAGTTCTATTAATTTTTTTAAATGATTCATCTTCAAGCTCTACATCGACTTCTCAGCTTGAGGATGTTGTTCCTGGGTAAAACCATTGGGGTTTAGCATTTGCATATATTTTGGAAGCTTCCTTAGCTACCAAACTCTCAACCTTTTGTGATGAAAGTGGGGTTAGAGCTAAGGCACCCATATGCTGCCTAACAATTTCACATAAAGAAGATTGATATGCACTCATTCTTTGCTTGGGGACCCAGTCTTCATGATTGTTGGGCTCTATTGTAACCTCCAAAGGGATGTTGAGATTTGTGATGTTTAACTACAGGACTCATCCTAACTAGACATAAGTATGTAGATAGTGTGTGTACTGGATGCTGAAATAAACCTCTGGTAGTGGTAGGTATGGAGGTCTTCCACCTGGGCTCCCTCTAGACTTTTTCCTCATCCTAGTGGAGAGTGATCCTCCCCACTTGTTTGAATGGAGTGATCTAATGGGTGGAATCTAATCTCGCAGTATCCTCCCTAGGGTCTTTTTGCTCCTTTTCTTATCTTTTTTCTTTTCTTTTTCTTTCTTTTCTCTTTTTTTCTTTTTCATTTTGCTTAAGTTCATGAGAGAAGACATTTTGTTTTTAATGTAAATATCCTCATAAATGACCTCATGTATTGCAAACTATTTGAGATCTCCTTTGACACAATACTCGATCTTATCTCTGATGAACTTGATGCACTGATGTAGGGAGGATGGAACCAAGTTGTTCTCATTAATCCAAGGTCACCCTAACAAAGCATTGAAAGATGTATCATAATCTATTATGTAAAACTTAGCTTTTGTCTTCCAATCATCTATCTCCAAAGGCAACACTATGGAGTCTAAGTCCCTCTCGCCTTGTTCATTGAATCCTTTCAACATCATCTTCTTAGAATGGAGTTTAGAGATGTCGCCCTCAAGTAAGCAAGGGTTCTATGTTCATTGATGCACCTGGATCAACCAACACTATGGAGATTGAACTTACCAACATCCATGTGATGTAGATTGTGTTCTATTGTCAATAGTAAGTCTTCATATGAGAAGATAGGACTTCCTTGAGAAGAATGCCTCTCCACTTGGGTCAAGAATTGAAGAGCTAAGCATATTTGTGGTCAAACAATGCTTGACTTGTGATATTCTCATTGGATGGTGGTAATCAACTTTAAGTTGGTCCTCCATAAGCATATCCAAGGGTGAAGCATCTTGCAGAGGAGCTATCTACTCACTAGGACCAATGACTTGTTTATCCTTATCTTGAGGTGCTACCTTAGGAGGTAGAACTTTATCACTATAGAAGTTAATTTCAATGACTTCTTGTGATGAGGAGCTTGTGAGAAGTTTTATCTACTCATCTTGTATATCTACAACTTTTCCTAAAGGATCATCAGAGGCGTATGACTCCAAATCAATCTCAAGTGGTGAACTTTAGAGATTTAGAAAAGGACAATTTATTTATGAATCAGAATGGAATTGATCAAAGTTATTTAGATTATTATTATTGTTACTTGGAGAGCTATCAATAGGAATGAAAGTAGACAAGATGTAAGTGGAATTATTTTTCTTCATTGATTTATTTAATTTTGGAGGTGGTACATAGTAGAAGTCAAGTAAAGTGAGTTGTGTGAGTTGCTTGGTGTCCTCAAACGTAGATACAATATTCTTGATGGTGGTGGAGGAGCTAGGAGAGGTGGTAACTGCAGAAGAGGGTCGAAGAATGCTAGACTCAGATGGTGGTGGTGCTATGGAACTATCTCGGGCATGTAATGACTGCTGGTGTGTGAGGTATTTTTATTTTTAGTTTAGAATTTGAAAATATTATTTTTGGGACATCTGTAGATGTATTAATTAGGGTGATCAGGTGCAACATTGAGGAATGATGTACTATCTCGAGAGACAGAAGTCACCATCCTACAATGGACCTAATCACCTAATAAGGACTCCTAAGGATAATGGGTCTTCGAATGTACCATAGATATTTTCCTTACTTTACATGAAAAAGTAAACTAGGGTTTATTTAAATCGGGTTCATTAAGCTCCCTATGGAGGCTAGCCCCCATAGTTAATTGCATCCTAAGGAATGAGATTCTTTAAGAATACTCTCGATTAAGGTAAATGATCATTGTCTCAAAAGATTTCAAAGATATGACTATCAACAAATTGGTTATTTTTCAAAAATCAAGTGTGATTGATCAAAAGGAGGGAGTTATTACCGAAACAAAAGAGAGAGATAGAGGGGATGCTCATAAGAAACTAGTGAGCATCCCAAACTATCCTATGGTTGTGCTTTATATATTTGAAATTTTAGAGGAGTTAATTATTTAAGTTGACATTTTATTAGAATACTATAGCTTGAAATCCATCAATAAAAGATTATGGAAATGCCTAAGAGGTGAGGATTTATTCTTGTAGCCCGCAAAGAAAATAACAAACTCAGATCCTAATTCTAGGGAGCTTTGGCGATGGCCAAAGCAGGACCTAAAGCTAAGACGAAAATGGGTATATGGTTTATCTCCACAAGAGAGAATAAACCACTCAAATGTTGGACTTACAACTGCTTGGGGGGTGGTCGCCAACTAACTCCTCCTATAATTTTAAATATATGTAGGCAAGTCTTATGCTTTTGAAGATAGCTAGGTTTTTGTTTATTTAGTAAGTCCTTAATCACACTCCCTAAGAGACTAGATCATGAAGGGCATGGATAATAACTTAATCTAATGCAAATTTTGTTAAGTTTTATTTTCATTTTTTGGACATTTTTGTTTGACACAGGTTATGGGATTTCATATGCCTAATGCATGAGAAATTGGTTATGGGCCAAAATCAGAAAGAAGGAGGTTTGTTTCTACCATGGCTCTCAAAGGTCAAGCCATTTTCTATAGCAAAGGTGGAAGCCTTCCATTAGCAAGAGTGAAGCAATATGATTTATGCATGATGTGAGACATATAACATCCAGCTAAGGGGTTACTAAATCTTTTATTATTTTGATTTATGTCTAAGGCTTTAGGTGAGGTTATAAGTTGTTTAGTTTAATTTTGAGTTTATTAATTGGATAGAAAATTTATTTTTTTCTCTAAGAGTCTAATTGTATCCTGGCCATTCAATAACCATCAAGCAATTAAGAAACTAGGAAAATCAAGCCATCCTAATTGTGCAATCATAAACAAAACATCAATCAATTTATAAAATTAGCACAAAATAATAAGAGGCCGATGTGGTTGGGCTCCACCGTAAAAAAAATGTGGGTAGCCAAGCTCTACCCTTATACAACTGACATTAAAATGAATAATTACAATTAAAAGAAATTCATGTTATGGGAGTCTTCATTCTTCATTTCTTCATTTCTTCATTTCTTCATTTTGATTTTGCTCCATTTCTTTCTTTCTTTTGATTTGACTTGGGATGTAGTTTGCTCCAAAGCTTCACATGGTACATAAGACATGGTCTTATAACCAATGTTCATCTAATTTCCCCATAACATTCATTCCAAATCTTAATTGCAAAATTTACATTAAAATGGGAAAGATAAATCTAACTAAACTTGCAAAATAGAGATTAACTAAATATACCACACAACCCAAGTAGTTATATGAATAATTTGGACTTAGCACCCTACACATGGGTAACCAAGTCCACTTGTCCTAATTTGGGTTATGCTTAGGGGTATAAGTAACCTACATAACAAAAGTATTTATATTTTATTACTTAAGCACAACTCCCTCTGAAGACATGAAAGCTAAGATCCTAACATCCATCGCATACATACACCCTAACATCCGTCTAAAATATTACATCATAAAATAAAATCATGCATCAAACCATGCACTGCCCTAACATAGAGCTAGAAATGGTGACTTATCCTAATGTGTATGTCATTTAAGGCTTGTGTGGCATGTCTTAGCTAGGCTTTTAAGGTTGAAATTTTCGATGTGTGAAGGACTCAATTTAGAGGGTGGTTTCATTTTAAGTGATTTAGTTGATTTGATTTGGTTTGAATGAACCAACACTTAGTTACTAAATATTATGAAGGGAAGAAAAGAGAAGAGAACTTCTTTCATCCCTACCTTAAGTAATTTCTAAGGTAGATTCATTATGAATTTCTTTAGTGAATGTTTTATTATGTGTCTTAATTAACCCTATGTTTAGATTTGTTCTAAATAGCCTTATTCAATAAGAAAGTCATCTTAGGATTAGTTAAGGTGGATTACTACCTCATAACACAGACCCATTTATTTCTTTCCACCATGTATACCATACATATGAATGATCCTAAGCATACATATACATGCAATGCAAATTTTAGCATACTTTGATGATGAATGCTAAGAGATATGATTTGAAAATTTAGATGTTCCATTGATGCATGTTTTTATTATGTAGAAAAGGGGGATTTCTCATCCATTAATAAAATGCACATCCACATGTATAAAAGATAGTGAGTAGATGCCATTATTTTTACAGGTAAGGTACAGACCTAATTAGGGCTACTTAAAGCTCCGGATGTCCGACTAATATACCACTTTTCTTAAATACATGTAAATGTACAAAAGGATTAAATGGATAAAGAATCATGCAAAAGATTTTGTGTTTGATTTGGTTGTATAATTTACATGTGTAATGTGAGGATCCTTGTTAAGTCATAATGTAGGAGTGCATAGGAAAAGATTTAAGCAAGTGTTATTTTCTTTTCAGATGAACTATACACTTTGCAAATCCTATGCAAGTCCCTGTTAAGAGAAGAGAAGAAAACAACACAAAACACATCTTATGCTATAATCACATGCAAGCTTATAAGTACTTATAAGTAGCATCACTTCATTCATATTCTTTTATTTAAAAGGTTTAAAAATAATTTTTGATTTAATAGTGATAATAGCCACTCATATTCTTAACTTTAGCCAAAAACATGCAATTTGATAAAAGGAAACATTTTATTTACTTGATTTTTCAAAAGAATTGAATGCATGATTTCATATGGCAAATAATATTTAGCATCCTTGGAAAGAAATAAAGGAAGCATATGACTTCATTCACCCTAATTATTTCCTAAAAATAATCCTATAAAATAAGATCATTTAAAGTGAATCAAAATTCTTTAAAGAGATTTTTATTTTTGAATTTGATTTGACTTAGGAAATGTGAAAAGAGTTTGCTGGTCCTAACCCATTTCCCCCATGTGTGAATTGGTTTGGTTTAATTTTATAACAAATTGGTTGATTTTATATTTTGTTTAGGTTAAGGAATGAATTAAATCCATCTATCCCTTACCTATACCACTTTAACATAATTATCAAAATAATTATGAGCCAACATATGATATGCAACCACATGGAATTTAAATCAGTAATGCACCTAAGAAATAAAGGGGTTCTAATACAATTAGCTCATAATTATTGATTAATTAAGCTAAAGAATTTAATTAAGTACTTTCATAACCACCCTACATATGTAGTTTGATTATAATTTCATTTGGAATCCTCTTAGGTTATTGAACACCTAAGAATCTACCCAATAATTAAATGATTAAATTCTAGAATGGTTTGATTTTGAATTTGATTAATTTAACTAATTAATGTAGTGATTTAGTCATTAATTAATTTGGAAATTAATTAAGTGTTTATCCAAATGAAATAAACTTAGAGGAAAAGATTGGAAAAGAAATCATAATTTTATTCCCTAAGTCCATTCACTATTTTATGATGATTAGCAAGATTAATTAATGAATTTATCACTGTTTAATAGGTTAATTAATCATTTAATTAATTAGAAAAGTGATTAGGGGTGAAACAAGGAATTCCTATATTTAATTCAATAATAATTTCTAAGAAAATCATGGGAGACAGAGATCATCCCACTAATCAACCTTAGGAAGTTTGGAATTAATTGTAGAAGTAATTAAGGAGTAATTAGCCTAATTATATTTCCAATAAAACCTAAATTGAGTAAAAATTATTGTTCAAAATTAATTGATTTTAATTTTATATTATTCTCCTTTGAATTATCTTTAAAATGATCTTGAGTTTATATTTTTTTTTTGGATTTTTCTACAATTAGTTATGAATTTTGGAAGTTTCAGCATTAAAATCAAATTAACTAGGCTTAATTATCCCCCTAATCTCGTCGGCCCATGTGGCGGCTAACGTGGCGCGCTTTTTTGCATGGTGTGATGGTATAGGTTATCTAAGCTATCATATTTTCCTGCTGAGTCAGTCGACGATGAATGCGCTTTCTCTACGGGTCATTCGATTTAAGATCGGATGGCCGAGATTAATCCAATGATTTAGGCTTAAATTAGAGGGGATCTATCGATTTAATCGGTCATTATTGTAATCACTCAAAATGGATGGTGTGTGATCCTTCTCCTTTGCAAGCGATGAGAGACAAACATGTTGGTTTCTCTGCTCAATTGAAAGACACTGCTCAAGGGATCAATGATCCACACCTTCGGAGGGGATGACATCTAACGGCCATGATTAATTTTCTTCAAAAGGACCAAGTGGAGGCTATCACCAATGCTTCCAATGAGGTAGCTTCATCTAGTAGAGATGAAGCTGCTAAAGGTATGGATCTTGATTTGAAGTGGATTGCTGTTGACCAAGCTCCCCTTAATCAATAATTTTGATCAAGGTGGTGCTTCTCATGGCTTGGAGACTTAGGAAATGACTTGGTTGAGCTCTACGAGGTCCACTGATGGTGTGTGCAAGGTTAATTTGGTTTTAGTGGGGAATTGAGTGAGTTGGTATTTGGATTGACCTCCCCTATTTTGACTTTGAGAAAAACCAAGAGGAAGAAATGGGGGAGCTCAAGAATGGCTTGTAAAGGCTTGGAGAAGCTTTATTTCAACCTCCTTGGCTCTGTCAAAATCAATGTTTGTGGTTTGAGTGGGAATGAGGGGGGAGTATATCTCCCCCTCCTTGGATCGGATGGTGAAGAGTAGTTTTGCCATTTTTGATCAATGGGTGAGATTGGTTGATCGGTTTGGGCTATCAACCATCCCATGTGAGTTGTTTTAGGTAGTGGAGGGAAGGAGAGTGGATGACCATGTGCTAGGTGAGTGCATTTGGTGATCCAAGTGCTCAATTTCCATTAGAGGGGTCGATTTAGCCTTGGCTTGAGTCCTGGATGACCCAAGCTCATTGGGGTTATGTTCACCTCCTTCCTTGGTGACCATGTGGACTACTAGAAGGATGTTAAGTGGCCTTTAGAAATAAATGATCAAATTCTAAGTGAATTTAGTCATAGGATACCCTTTGACCTAAGGATAAAATGGCCATTTGGCCTTGATTTTGATTTGGGAAGATTTTAAATGATTGAAAAATGGGTTGGGCCAAATTTCAAGTGATTTTCAGTTCATTTGATTTGAATTGGTTCAATTTGACTCATTTAGGTCAAGTTGGGTCAAATTGGGCTAAGTTGACCAATTGGTCAAATTGGGTCAAACCATGGGTTAGGTCAAGTTCAAATGATCATTTGGAGCCTATGGCTATCATTAGTTTGGTTCAATTTGGTTTAGATTTGTTTTTGGTTCATTTAGGTTCATTTAGGTCAAATGGGTCAAGTTGACCAATTTGACCAATTTGACCCAATTGGGTTAGGTCATGGGTTGATTTAGGCTTGGTTGATCATTTGAAATGTATTACAAGCTTTCATTTCAATCAATTTTGATTTGGTTTTATTTCAAATTGATTTGACCTTTTAGATCAAGTTGGATTAATGGTCAATTGGGCTAGGTTATGGTCAATTGAAGCTTTGGTCAAGTTCATCAAGTGATTTAGAATGAATTTGACCCATTATTACAATTAATTTGGCTTAGATCAAGATTTGACGCATTTTGACTTTTTAGGTCAATTTGGGTCAAGTAGCCAATTAGGCTTGGTTTGCTCAATGGCTTGGTGTCCCATTGATTATGGATTGGTTTAGATCAATGGTTTCAATCAATTTGGCTTATAGTAAATTTCATCTTGTTTAAGTTTCATTTGGGCTAAGTGTTGACTTGGTCAAAGGCTAGGTTTGACTTGGTTTGACCCAATTTAAGTGATTGATCATCCTAAGATGATTATTGCTCATAATGTGAGGCTTAGATGTGCTTAGTTCAATCCAGTTTGGGTTGGATTAGAACTTGACTTAAAAAGGTGCTTTAGGTCATTTTGGGTCAAGTGAGCCTAAATGGGTGATCAAGGCTTGATTTAGGTTTGGTTGAACTCACATATGGACTTATGTTTGAAATATAAATCCAATTACAAGTGATTTGGAGTCAAATGGATTTTGGTTCATTTGACAATTTCAAGTTCAATGGATGAACATGGGTTTGATTTGGATTAGTTTGCTTTTGGTTTGGTGATTGTAGTTTATGTTTATATTTGGGCATGTGATTGAAGAAGTGATTATTTGAAGAGAGAATCCAAGGGTTTGGAATGATTTGAGAATGGTTTGGCTAAGTTCAAGGATTTGACTTGAAAGAGTATAAGTTGGATTTAAGGCTCCATAATTGGATTATTTTATGTCGGGTTCTTTAGTTTCTTATGGAAGCAAGCCTCCATAGTTAATTACATCCTAGAAAATAGAGATTTCCTAAAAAAAACTTTTGATTAAAGTAGTCAATCAATATCTCTAAGGATTTCAAAGTTAGACTATCAAAGGATTGGGTATTTTGAAAATCAAATGGGAAAAGTTCAATTTGGAAGAATTATTTTTGGAATCCAAATGAAGATAAGTAGTGAGCACTCATGATATTAGGAAGTTTAGTGAGCACTCCAATTTACGCTAAAGTGAGGCTCTATGTATTTGAAAGAGGCAGTTAATTTTTTATTTGAGTTAAAATGTTATTAGAATGCTAGGACTTATAATCCATCAACACAAGACTGTGGAGGTGCCTAAGAGGTGAGGAATTATACTCCTAGCCCAGAGGAAACAAGCAACATCGGATCCTAAATCTAGGATGCTTTTTCACAAACTAAAAGCATGACTTAAATCTAAACAAAAAAGGGGCATAAAGGTTTCCCTCTACTATAGAGAACATACCCATCCAGATACTTTTGGACTTACAACCGCTTGGAGTGGCTGTCAGCTAACACCTCATACACTTCAAAACCATGTAGACCAGTCTTATGTAAGTGCAAGATAGCTAGGCTATTATTGACTTCACTTTTGGAGTGAGTTTTCAACTTCCCCATCATAGATCTAGGACTCTCATAGACACTAAGAGCTCCTTAGTCCTAAGACACTTCTAGTGATTAGGAGAATACTTAACCTAAGCTTAGAGACTTAGAAGGGTTAGCCATAAGGATAGGTTATGCCTTAGGGGTCTTAGGGAGACTTGCCCACCCCATAGCCTAAACCCAACTTATGCTTTCCTTCTCAAAACAAACCTCAAAGTCAAGCCAAATCCAAGCCAAATCTTCCAAGTTCATAATAAATTTCATAATCAAATCCAAGCTAAATTTCTCCATAAACCTCATGATTGAATTTCATAGCCTTAACCTTAGCCAAATCCAATTCAACTGATTTTCTCAAAGATCAATTCAATCACTCAATTATTTATCAAATCCAAATCCAAACTCAATTCCAAATGATTGGAACCCAAAATCAAATCCAAGTCTAAATTTCCATCTTAAGCCTAATGACTCACCCTCATAACCTTAGCCAAATATCCACCTAAATTATCTCAAAATCAATTGATTTTTTTATAAATCAATTATTCCTTCATTTATATTCACAAATATAAATGAAATCCATACTCAAATGATCAAAACCAAATCAAACTAAATCAAACCAAACCAAGACCCTTCTTAAGCCATATGGACCTACCTCCATAAACTTAACCAAATCTTAACCCAAACCAACCCAAAATCAATTGATTGCTTTTTAAATCAATCGTTTCTTTATTTATATTCACAAATATAAATGAAACCCATCCTCCAATAACCAAAAATAAATCAAACTAAATTGGTTTCCCTTCTTAGCCTTTTTGACCTACACCCATGAGCTTGGTCAAATTTGCTCCCAAATCACTCCAAACTCAAGTGATTTTCTCATGAATCATTTATATCTTCATTTATATTCACAAATATAAATGAAATATAAATCCAAATAGCCAAAACCAAATTCAAAATTAAACCAAAACCAAATTTAGCCAATTTCTTGGACTACCAAAATTCACCTAAACTAATTTAAAATCAATAAATTTTCTCTTGAATCAATCATTACTTCAATCATCTAGCCAAATATAAATAAAAACTATAATTTTCAAACTAAACTCAAGTCAACCCAAGTGAAGACCAAGTTAGCCCTTTTAGCTTGAAAACTCCAAATGTGCCAAAATCCATTAGACTCCAAATTGATTGCAATTAGATTTATATTTCAATCCTAGGCTCATATATGAGTTTAACTAAACTTGAATCAAGCCAAAACCAAACCAATTGACCCATTTAGGTCCACTTAACCCAAAGTGGCCTAAAGAACCCTTTTGACCCAAGTTCTAATCCAACCCAAATTGGATTGCACCAAGGCCATCAAAGCCTCATATCATGATCAACAATCACCCTAAGATGATCAATCACCTTAATTGGGTCAAACCAAGTCAACTTGGTCCTTTGACCAAGTCGACCTTTAGCCCAAATGAAACATAAACTAGCCAAAACCCACCATACACCAAATTGATTGAAACCATTGATTCAAATCAACTCATAATCAATGATTGAATAAGACCAAATCCTCGATTGAGCTGAACCAAGTCCATTTGGCCATTTGACCCAAGTTAACCCAAAGTGGCCTAAAGGGTCAAAATGGGTCAAATCACAATCTAACCTAAATTGATTGCAACCAATGGCTCAAGTTCATTTCAAATTGATTATTGAACTTGACCAAAGCCATGATTGGGCCCAACTTGACCAATTGATCAACTTGACCTAACCTAGCCCAAATTGACTTAAAGGGTTGAATTGGACAAAATCTAAATAAAATTCAAATTGATTTAAACCATAGCCTACAATCATTTTTAATTGACCAATTGAGCATGAACCAACACTTAACCCAATCCAATTTGGTCAAATTGTTCAAATAGGTCAACTTGACCCATTTGACCCATTTGATTCCAAATGAGCCAAAATCAAACCTTGGACAAATTCATTAAAACTACTTGAACCAAAACTCTTCAAATCATCATTTGAACCTAACCCAAGCCTTAGTTTGACCCAATTTGACCAATTGGTCAACCGAACCCAACATGAACTCATATGAACCCATTTGATTAAATGAAGCCAAAACCCATAATACCAACCCATGGGACCTTGGTGGCTAACCAAACCTAACCCAAATTGACCCTAGGTCAGCCCAAAGTCATCCCAAAAGCTAAGTGGGCCCCATTCAAGCCATTGTCCATTGATTATGATTCCACCAATAAATGGAAAAGTCCACTCTCCCATCACCTTAGCAACCCTCACTCACCCAAATGAGGATTCACCTAACCCATGCTAGGTCGGCCATGGACCAAAAGGAGGTGAGTTAACTCACCTCCCATACAAGCCAAGCACCCAAGGGATCAAGCCAAGGAGATCTCCCCACATCAGGCCTTGAGGCACATCCCATGACTTCCTCCAACCTAATCAAGCCAATGGACTATGAGACACCTCGGTTCTGATGGCACCACCAAAAAATGGGAGGCCATCCCATCTATCCAACTCAACAAATCAAGGGGTATACTCCCCTAATTCGAATAAAAAAGAGATCAATTCACTTCATGTGAGCTTCCTAAGACATTTTTGACCTTCTTTGTGAGTTCTAGAGCGATCCCAACCTTCCTAGCTTCAGTATTCCCTCTTCCCGTGCAAAATAGAAATAGGGGAGGCCATTTATGATCCAAGCTCCCTCAATTTTCAAAACTTTAATTGCTCTTTCCTACACCATCTCCATACCTCATCGAGGCTACCATAAGCTTCCCCCAAGTTTCAAACCCACCGGAGGAAGGAGTTTGATCAAGATCGAAGCTCCAAAGATCAATTCTTGGCCAACCGAGCAATCCACTTGGAACAAACTTAATTGCTACTCAATAGGGCTTCATCTTAACTAGACAAAGCTTCCTCAAGCATGCGGGCCACCAGTCTTAGCTTCAGTGAGGTATTTCCATGAAAACTAATCTTTAGCTTAAGTGTGGTTGGTCCTTTCTAAAGGAAACTTGCATATGAGCTCATCCTAGCCATTGGATCATTGTGGATCCTTCGCACGAAGGTGTGGGTTGAGTTTGGAGTGGATTCAAGCTCGGGTGAGCTCATATCGAGCGATCCATGGCGGACGGGCTCCGTTGTTTGTCACTCGTAGGAAGAGAGATCACGGGTTGTCCGTTCCGCATGATTGGAATGGACGATCATGATCAAAACACATTAGATCCACTATTTGATCCTCCCTTTACTGCAGGTTTAATTGTGACCATCTGATCTTAGATTGGATGGCCCATGGGAAAGAGCATCCACCGCCAACTGACTTAGCACGTGGATGTGATAACTTAAATAGCCAATCCTGTGGCACCACATGGAAAGCGCACCACTTGGTGCCGATGGGATTAGGCTTAATTAAGGATGAAACTTCCACAATTCATTACTAATTGTAGGAAAATCCAAAAAAATATAAATAATGTCTCATTTTAAAGGCATTTCAAAGGAGAATTTAATAAAAATATTTCAATTGATTTTGATCAGTAAACAGAGCTTAATTCAGGTTTAATTGAAAATATAATTAGCTTAATTACTCTCTAATCACTCAAGTGATTAATCCTAAAATTTTTGAGATTATTTGAGAGGATGACCTCTGCCTTCTTTAATTTTCTTGGGATTTATTACTTTCTAAATTAGGTGAATTGATTAATTAGGCCCTAATTAGCTTCTTAACTTAATTAAAGGATAATTAAAAAGATGAATAATAATTAGTTAATCTTTTGGACTCCCTAATCACTATTGAATAGTAAGGAGACTTAGGGAATTAGATTGCAGCCACCCTCCTAATCTTTTCCCAAGTTTTCCCTCTCTTTCAACCAAAATGCTAATTAAGAATTAATTAATTAATTAATAACTTAATTAACTAAATTAAAACCCAAATCACATCAAATCATGCATGATCAGGTGGGTGGCTTATGGAATTAGGTTGGGACCTCTTTCCCTATCTTTTTCCCTTAAGCCCATTTCATTTTAAAAGATAATTATTAACTTTGATAATTAATTAAAGAGAATGAATTAATGGGTTGATCATTTAAATTAAAATTTTAACTAAAAATCTGATTTCTTTTAATTAATCTTGGGTAGAGCTTTAGGTGTTGAAGAACCTAAAGAGAGATAATGAAATTTTGGTTGGCTCACATGTGTGAGTCAACCATAAAAGTAATTAAGTGAGTTTCTTAAGCTTAATTAATAAATGATTATGAGCTAATTGCATTATGCTCCTTTCATTTCATAGGAGCATTATTATTTACTTTTCAATAAATTTGCATATTACATTAGCTCATAATTATTTAATTAATTATCTTAAAGTAACATAGGTAAGGGTTTAATTAATTGATTTAATCCATGCTTAACTTAATTAGTCCATAAAATCAATCTAATTGCTTCTTATTAAATCAAGTTACGTCATACATATGGGAATAGGATTAAGATTATCAAACATTTCTCACATCTCTTAAATCAAGTTAAACATAAGATCGAAAGTGACATTAAGGAACTTTGTTTTATTTTAAATAAGCTTACTTAATATGATTGTCCTTAGGGATCAGTTGGACTGAATGAAATTATTTGGTTATGTTTCTTTATTTCTTTCCAACCATATTAAAATTTTGCATGCTACTTCATTCATGCATTCATTTCTTTAAAAATTAATAAAAATAAATAAATGATTTCCTTTATGTCAAGCTTGCATGTGTTGATTTAAATTAATATATGTGTGGCTATTATCATTATTAAATCTAAATATTTTCCAAATCTTATAAATAAATGATTATATGCTATGAATGCTAGTTATAAGCATAAGAAATGCAAATGATTATAGCTTAAGTGTATGAAATGTTCTTTTCTTCATTCATATTGATTATGTAAGTAATGTTAATGGTATTTAGTCCGATGCCCTAGGAATACGAGGCCTTAGCTAGCCCCAAGGAGGTCATTTGATTACCTTACTTCCTTGGTTTAACAATGACACATACTCCATTTGATTTCATTCTTACATATTTCAATATTAGAATTTAAATAAGACTTTACTCCATATGCATAAACCTTTTCAATCAAATAAAAGTACAATTTTTGCATGGTTTTCTCTCCTTTACTTATGTATACATTCATATAGATTTGAGAAAAGCAAATATTTAGTCTAGACATTCTAGAAATATGAGGCTTTAAGTAGCCCCAAGGAGGTCATTTGATTACCTCACTTCCCTAGTTAACAATGGTATGTACTAACTTATGTCTCTTATACATGTGTGTGTACTTAATTATGGAGTTAAAACCCCTCTTTCTTTTACCAAAATACATGCATTTGCAATTGTTTAAGTGATAGAACTAATTGATCATGTGATTAAAAGCTCTCTTTCTTACATTCATGTATGCAAAGTTACATGTGTTTGAATGCAAATGGTATTGTCCGACATCCTGAATACAGGCTTTAACCCCAAGGAGGTCATTTGATTACATTTCCTGGTTAACAATGACACGTTCTTATTTAATTTCATTCCTATGTATTTTTGTATAAGAATCTAGATAGAGCTTTAAATTAATATGATAAAATAATTCAATCAAAAGGAAAATATAAACTTTAAATATACATGTTTATATTCATCATTTAAGTATGCCAACACATATTGCATGTATAGATATGTTTAGGACTAGTCATGCATGCATATATGGTGGAAAGAAATGAATAAACATGTGTTATGTGATAGTAATTAATTAATATTAAGATGCCTTTCTTATTGAATGAGATTATTTAAATGGAACCTAAACCTAGGATTAATTAAATTATATAAAAAGCCATTCACTAAAGAGAATTCATTTAATTGATATGCTTTAGAAATGACTTAAGGTAGGGATAAAAAAGAGTGATCCTTTTTTTCTTCTCTTTATAACACTTAGGTGTTAAGTGTAAGTCAAATGAAACAAAAGAAAATACTAAGTAAGAAATTCTCAAAGTAACTAAACCACTTAAAGTGAAATCAATTTCTTATGATTAAATACCCGTGCATACTTAGAAAATTATAACAAAGCTTAGTTAAGGCATACCACACAAGCCTTAATATACACACTTTAGAATTAAGATGCCACTTTTAGCTTTATGTTAGGGCAGTGCATTGTGTGTTGAATGTCTTATTCTATGATGTATTATTTTAGACTAATGTTTATGTATAGGATGTTAGGATTATTCTAATTATTTTATGCAGGGGATTATGCTTAAGGGGTGCTTAAAAATAAATGTAAATGCTCTCTTTTGCAGGTTGCTTAACCCTAAGAATAATCCAAATTAAGCAAGGTGGGCTTGGTTACCTATGTGCAAGGTGCTAAGTCCAAACTATCCATATAACTGCTTAGGTTGTATGATATGTTTAGCTAACACTTGTTTTGTAAGGGTAGTTAGATTTACTTTTTCTCTTTCTAATGTAATTTTGCATTAGAAATTAGGATTAGTGCTATGAGGGTTAAGGATGAACATTGGCCAGAGGGTTTAATCCTAGGGTGTCATGTGATGCCTTGAAGCTTACCAAATCAAAAGAAGCAAATCAAATCAAATGAAGAAATGAAGGAGACATGAAGACTTGAAGATTTGAACCCCACCCCATAGCACTAATCATTTATAATATGTAATTATTATTTCATATACTAGGTTGTATAAGGGTAGAGCTCGGTTACTCATTTCTCTTTTCGGGTTGTACAGCGGTACCCGACCGCACCAGCCTATTTTTCTTTTACGTTAGATTTATAAAATTGTTTGATGTTTTGTTTACAATTGTGCAATAAAAATGGCATGCCTTTTCTAGTTCATTTATGAATGGTGATTTGATGTGTGGTCTAGATCCGATTAGGCTCTTAGGAAAAAATAAACTTTTACCCAACTACAACTCATAATTAAATTTTCTAAATAATTCAACCAATCTAAAGATTTAGCAACCCCTTCAATGTATGCTTAATATCATTTTACTCTTAGAAGAGATTTCCATCCTTGAATAGGGAAGACTTGACCTTTGAGGGTCTCCTTTATCTCTTTCTCTTTGATTTAGCCAATAATCTCATTTCAACATGCATTTAGACATATAAAAATCCTATGGCCTTTGTCAAAATGAAGAGTCAAAATCAAATAAAAATTGATAAGATTTGCATTAGACTAAGGCATTACTCATATGACTCATTCTCTAGTCTCTTAGGGAGTGGGTTTAAGGATTTTAGTTTATTTCTAAATAATAATAACCTAACCATCTTGCAAAATTATATAACTTGCCTACATAATTTTAAAGTGTAGGAGGAATTAGCTACCGCCACTCTGATATTATAACTCCAACTGAGGCCTACTCTCTCTTATTGAGGTAAACCTCATGCCCATTTTTTCTTAGATTTAGGTCATGCTTTGGCTTATTCCAAAGCTCCCTATATTTAGGATCCGAGGTGGCTATTTTCTTCGGGCTACAAGCATAAATCCTCACCTTTTAGGCATTCCAACAATCTTGTATTATTGGATTATAAGCCCTAGCAATCTAATAAAATTCCACTCAAATAAATAACTCTCTTCAATTTTAAACATATAAAGCCCAACTTTATGATAGGTTGGAAAACTCACTAGGTTTCCTAGTATCATGAGCATCCCCTACTTATCTCCTATTAGCTTCAATAATAAGTCTCTTCTTTTGATCTATCCCAATTGATTTTCCAAATATAACTAATTTATTGATAGTTTTACCCTTGAAATATTTGATGATAATAATTACCTACTTTAATCGAGAGTATTTCTAAGGAATTCAACTTTCTTAGGATGTAATTAATTATGGGGGCTTGCCCCTATACGAAACTTTAGAACCTGGTTTAAATAAACCCTGCTTTATTCATCCATGTAAAGTAGAAAAAAAAAATCTTTGGTATATTCAAAGACCCATCATGCCTTATGAGTCCTCATTAGGTGAATAGGTCCTTTATAGGGTGGTGATTTCTACCTTCTGAGATAGTGCCCCATTCCTTAATGTCATACCTGATCACTTCAATGAGTACCCTCTCAGAACTGTGTGGTGTCCCCCATATACATCTCAAAAATAAACCCCACAATTATTATTTAATTAGGAAGGAGACTTGAGTCCGAAAGTCACTCCCTAAGAGACTAAAATCATGACTGGCATGAAGACAAGACTTTGACTAAATGTAAAATTTTATAAATTTTTGTATCATTTTTGACACGTTTATTTGGACAAAGGCTTAGGAAAATTATGCCTAAATACATTATGAAATTAAATTATGGGCTAAATCAATGAGAGGAGGTGTTCTCCACTACAAGGGATGCCCACATAGGTCAAGCATTCCTCTATCATGTAAGAGTGGAGACCCTCCCTATTCAAGAACAAAGTAAGATGATATGCATGATTGTTTGAACATACATCATACAACTAAGAGGCTGCTAAATATTTTAATTATCTTGATTATAACCTAGACTTTAAAGTGAGTTTATGAATTATTTTAGAATTTAGTTATGAGCTATTAATGGGGGTAGAAAATTTAATTTTATCCTAAAGAGCCTACCACATCCAGGCCACACATTCAATTATCGAGCCTTAAGAAACCTATAAAATTCATGCCATTTTTATAGCTCAAGATAGACACAACAATCAAACATCCATAGATTTCATAAAATAATAAAAGGGTGGTACCACACCCCAAAACTAAAAGAAGTTGAGTAGCTGAGCTCTACCCTTATACAACCTAGATTATAAAAGAATATTATAATTATAATTAAATAAATGCTATGAGGGTCTTCATACTTTAATCCTCTTTCCTTTTCCTTTGATTTGGTTTTGCTCCAAGGCTTCACAGGGCCTCCTGAGACTTTGCCTTCTAGCCACTACTCATCCTAAACCCCATAGCACTAAGCCTAATTCTTATTTAAAAATTATATATTTTTTATGGAAAGCAAAATCTAACTACACCTATAAAACATACATTAGCTAAACAACCATACAAACCTAATCAATTATATTCCAAAAATTTAGACTTAGCACCCTGCATATGGGTAGTCGAGCCAACATGTTCTAGTGTGGATTATGCAAAAGGGTTTAACCAATCTGTAAGTAAAAGCATTTATATTTATTTTTATTTTAGCAACTCCTTTAGCATAATCCTTTATAGAAAACATTATTAAGCTAATGACGGCCTAACATCTAGTCTACGCATAAATAATCCTAACATCTAGTCTAAAATATTACATCATAAAATAAAACACAACATCACAACATATACCACCCTAACTTAGAGCTAGAAGTGGTGACTTAGTATTCTAATGTGTGTGCTTAGGCTTAGTGTGGCATGTCTTAGCTAAGTTTTAAAATTATAATTGCCTAAGGTTTGGAATTGTTTTGGTTAAACATGAAGGGTGGTTTCATTTCAAGTTATTAAAAGGATTGGTGGATTTTAATTTGTATTTTTCTTTTATTTCATTTGACATTTACTTAGCATCTAATGATTATGAAAAGTGGAAAGGGGTTTAACCCGTTCATTCCTATCCTAAGTTATTTTCTAAAGCATATTGTTTTGATTTTTTTAATGCTTTTAATTATTATTAAGTTGATTAAGAGGAGTAATTAGGAATGGAATTTTAAATTCCCCTAATTACATAGCCAATAAATCCCAATGAAATTATGGGAGGCAGAGGACATCCCATGAGATTAAATCACCAAAATTAGGATCAATTGGCCAAGTGATTAGGCATTACTTAGGGTAATTAGCTTAAACTTCAAATCCTAATTAAGCATTATTCATTAATCAAACCTTAGGGATTTTAATTTTATTAAATTCTTTTCTATTTACCCTTTCAAAAATGGGTTTACTATATATTTAGGACTTTTTTATAATTAGTTATGAATTTTTGAAGTTATGGATAATTAATTACAATTCTAACACTTAATTAATCCCTTAACCTATTGGCGCCATGCAAGAGTTGATGTGGTGGTGCTTTCCATGTGGCACTAATAGGCTATTTAAAACCTCCCTATGAGTGGTGGATGTAGATTCATCCCTGTCATCCGATCTCAAATTTGACGATGAAGATTAATCACTTGATTCCTATTGGATTAAATTGATATTTCTAGTGGATTAAATCACGGCCATCCATTCTAATCACGTGGAATGGATGGTCGATGATCCGTCGTCCCCCGAGCACTGGAAGGCAGACATCGTCCACCTGCGCTGATCAGCTTCAGAGTGGGATGGGATCGACTCCAAAATGTGTGGGGAAGAGATCTAACAAGATCCTACATCACAAATCATATTAAATCATAAATTCTTTCAAAAAAGACCAACACATAGGGAATTTTTGACTATTTGTCAGAATTTACCTCGCCAGAACTCAAGACTGATGGTCCAATGACTGAGGTAGCTTCATCTTGAAGAGACGAAGCTCTATTGAGAAGCTCTCGAGTTGCCTCCCCATCGATGCTTGTGTGGACCAAATGCCATCGCTGAGCTCACCAGAGTTGGTGTTTGAGTGGTCTTAGGTGATCAAATTGATCGAGAATCAATTCATTTTGACTCACCGGAGCTTAGGAAAGGTGTGAGAAGAGTTAATTGAAGTTTGGTGGAGATTAAGTGAGGTTAGATGGATGTGGCTCTCAGTTTCGAACAAAGCTTGGTCTTGTCAGTGATGGAGTACACTAGAGGATCGGGAAAAGCTATAGGACTACTCAGAATCACTTAGGGATGCTCTATGTGAAGTTTGAATCAATGGGGAGGAGTATACACTCCTCCCAAAGTGAACCAAGGGCTCAGATTGGCTTAGACTTTGGCAGTCGTCCGACCGGGGTAGGTGGCCAAAGATGGCAGTGCACTATTGAGGTAGAGGGTCTTCAGAGCCTGAGGTAGTCTCAAGGGCTAGCATGGTGTGTACCTCCTCCTCTAAGTGAACCAATGGTGTGCTAAGGGTAAGCTCACCCTCTCATGACCCAAGGTTGAACCCAATAGCATTGGGTCAGGTTGGGTCAGTGGTCCTTGTGTCCAAAATGAGCTAAGGGTGGCTTCCATGAGTTAGTGAGTTGGTGAGACCATCCAAATGGGGATTTTTTTTCCCATTTTTGTGGGTTGGTTCATGGGTTTTGACCCAAACCCAGTTCACCATGGGTTAGGTCCATTTAGGCTGACCCATATGACCCAAGGATGAGTCATGCCAAGTTCGGTTGGGTTTGGAGTTGGTTTGAATGGGTTTGGCTTAATTTGACCCATATGGGTCAAATGGGTTTCAATTGGGCTAGGTTGACCAATTGGTCAAATTGGGACAACCCAAGGGTTTAGATGTGTTCAAATGATGATTTAGAATGTATTAGTGTCATTGGTTTGATTTGGTTTGAAGTGAATTTGGATTTGGCTCATTTGGGTTCATATTAGTCAAATGGGTTAAGTTGACCAATTTGGTAAAATTGACCAAATTGACTTGGGTGAAGGGTTGGTTTAGGTTTAATTGATGATTTGAGAATGATTGTAGGTGTTATTTTAAATTATTTGGATTAGGGAAGAGTTTGGCTCAATTGAACCCTTTAGGTCAATTTGGGCTAAATGGATTAATTGGGTTGGTTTGATCCAATTGGGTTTAGTTGGATGTTGGATCATGTTCAATAATCAATTTATGATTGATTACAAGCATTGGTTTCAATCAATTGAGTTTAGGATTTAATTTGGCCCAATTTGGCTCTTTAGGTGAAATTAGGTCAACTTGGGTTAAGAGACCAAATTGGCTTGGTTAGGGCCAATTGGTGGTTGAGACATGTTCAATGTACAATTTATGGTTGATGGGAGTCATTGATTGTAATTGATTGGAATTGGAATGGGATTTGGTTCATTTTGTTCATATGGGTTAATTGGGTCAAATGCCTTAAATGATCAAATTGATTGGTTTTAACCCAGTTGATTGCAATTAGACAATCAAGGATGATGAAAAATCATCATAGAAGATATTGGATGGGTTGATTCAATCCAATTTGGGTTGGATTAAAGTTTGAATTAGTTGGGTCATTTAGGCTACTTTGGGTCAAGTGGACCAAATGGGTTGATTAGGTTGAATTGGATTGACTTGAGTGTTGAGAAGAGTTCAAGGATGGATTTGTAGTTGATCAATGGCTTTGGTTTCAATTGATTAGAGTTTGATTGGATTTTGGCTCATTTGGACTCTTTGGGTCAAGTGAGTTAACTTGGGTTCATTGGATTCAATTGGTTTGATTGGTTTAATTGTAAGTAATGAAAGATTTGAAATAAAGTATTGAATGGTTGGAGTGCTTTTGTGAGAAGCAATTAGATTGGTTTCAATTGAATAGGCTTGGGTTGGATCCATGGGATGATGGTGGAATTGGTTTGGGCTAATGGTTAAGTTAATTTGGCTTGGAGCTTGGATATGAAATAAAATTCAATTGGCATTGGCTTGAAGTTGGATTTGGATGAGTGGACAAGCTTGAGTTTTGGTTTAGGCCATAGGATAAGTAAGACCTATTTGTCCTAAAGTATAACCTAAGCTTGAAGTATATCATTCTAAGTCTTTAGGCTTGGGTTTAGTGTTCCCTTAATCATTATAAGTGTCCTATGACTAGGAGAATTCTAGTGCTTAGAAGATTTCTAAGTCTAAGGAAGGATGAGTCCTCACTCTAAAAGTGAGGTCAATAATAAGATAAAGAGATATCCTAACCTTCTTTTATCTTAAGAGGATCAAATAGTTTAATAGAACTAGAAGGTTGGTCTACTAAGTATTCTTTGGGGATCACTATAGCTCCTAACTTATAGCTATGCTCAAGCCAATCCTTGAATGTAAAGCAATCATCAAAGACATGGCATAGCATGTGGTGGTAGGGGCAGTAGTTAGGATCATCACTCCTACCCACTTCCTCCGCCTTTGTAGGCTTAGGTAGCTGGAAATCAGGCTTCTTAAGAAAGTCCTTGAAGATCTTTCTGACTGCCTCCCTCTTGAATGAGTATGGCTTATTGCATTTATTGTTAAGAGTAGGTGAAAAGTAGATACCTGGTGGTGGATACTGATATCACTACTGTGTAGGCAATTGTGGTGGCCGAGGTAGTGGAAGAGGAGGCAAGAGTGGAGGCAATTGAAATCTACGCCTCTCAAATTGGGCTCTCATTGGCTGCTTCCCCTTATCCACCACTACTATCACTAGCTTCTTCTCAAACATCTTATTGGGCTTCTATTTGTATGACTGGTCTGAGAAGGGTAACTATTTGGCTTCCTCTTATAGGTTAGCCACCTTGCTAATTAATTTCTCAAATATCTTTTTCGAAAAGCCCTTAAGCATGAAGGCAACTAGACTATGAATATTTTTAAGAAGAATTTCAATGGCATGCTGCTCTTGTAGCTATGGTTCACATTTCATGCTTAGGTTTTACCATCTGAGATTTTAATCAATAAGAGATTCATTGGGTTTTTGTTTCTCTACAACGAAGTCCCCTATAGTTACTCTTTATTGAGCTCCAATGAATCTCTTGATAAATAGCTGCTCTAACTCCACAAAAGACTTCACCAAATTGTTGGGCGTTGACGTAACCAAAAGGCTACTAGACCACAAACACCAAGAGAAAGTAGGGCGTACGCCACACTATAATAGTTGGCTCTATTCAATGTCTGCCTAGGGTTCCCGCCATCAAATACCTTAAAGGATGGTGTCACAAAACCCTTGGGGTATTGAATTACATCAAATTCCTTCGGGTATGGTCTACCCTTTGGAACTGATGAGCTCCCTTGGGATTGCTCCAATGCTTCCTTCACTTGGTGCTTAATCATCTGTTTGATATCTTTTTCATGCATGGATGTATGATCAATTACCTTCATATGCAAGCTACCAATATTCTTATCCATATGAGTAGTGCTCTTGGGATGATCTAAGATGAGCATTAACTCGGGTCTATCAGCCTCCTTAGGAGTGGGTTGTGAAACATGTGATTGGTTCAAATAATGCTATGACCACTGCCATCAACTCCTCTACTCTCCTCTCCATCCTATCAATTTGATCATCCTTAAGTTTGATTTATTTGAGAAGGCATTGAGTTGAGTCTGATGCCTCACCTTCCTCAACTACAATGCTTTAAGCTTCTTGGCTAGGCTGCTCCATATGTAAAGATCCTCGGGTATCTACCATATGGACTTCATCAGTGTCATCCAAAAGATCATCTTCATCAGCATTAAAGTCTATCATACCCTCCTCTTGATCAGACTGATCATCTCCAACTATCTGCCTCACCGTGGCACAATAATCCTCCAAAATCTCTTCTAGTGATCGGTAATCCACTCTACCTGGGACTACTGGGACATATGTTAAGTTGTGACTCACAACTGGAATATGCTTTGAAGTGGTGATGCACTGTATGTTTTGGACAGAAGGAGTGCTATCTCTGACAAGCTCAATAATCATGGGAGTCAACCTAGTATCTCCTCCTTCTTTCTTCTCTAGCTATAGTACTGGAGTGACTACTATGCTCTTGGGCCTCCACTCCTTGTTCTCCGCCATTGGGAGCCCGGATAGTCTGAGTGACCGACTCAATCAACTCGCCGATTAGAATGGTCAATCAATGATGAGATCACTGACTATCTAGCAAATCTCCTCCTATATCTCTAGCATGCTTGGGCCACAATTTTTGCCTTCGTGGCATTCACCCTATAGATCTGATCCCTAACACTCATAAGGATCACTCATCTCAAATTATGGATGGTAGTGATTCGTGATTGCGACTCTCCGAGCATGGACCTAGACCAACATAGGTTTCCTTCTCTCCCTATCCGGTGTGTCATACTCTATAGGTCATGGGGATGATTGCTCTCCATCTACAGTTGAAAGGGGGTGAACCCTACTACCACCAAGAAGGGGAGAGGTTCACAGATGGATCCTTCTTTAGCTACATGGGAGGCCTCCTCAACTTCCTTGGCCATGTGCTCGTAATACATCTTGATCTTTCTATTCTTGTTATGGCATTGATTCTTGGTCAAAGGTGTAGGGTGGGAGCTAGTACCAACCTCAAATGCAGGGGAAACAATCTCAGATGCTAAAACAAACTTCCCTTAGGGATTGCGTGCTTAGTTGAGATTGCGGCAAGCATAAGTGGTACTCATGGCATGGAAACCTCTAACTCGATATTTGAATGGAGATCAAACTATGGAAGTAGCTTCTTGTCAACCACTTCCTCCCTACTAGACGTACTAAGGGTAGGGCCATCACAAGTAACCTTGAAATGATCAAATCCAAGACCAAACTTGATGATAGGGGCCTAGGTGAGCATGGTTTGATACATGGCCAATCCACACCCAAGGCAATAGAAATAATGAGCTTTCGATAAGACATAGTGCTTGATTGCTTGGGGAATGAGAACGGGATTTCTTCTTTGTTGTTGGAAAAGAATGACTTAGGATTAGACTTTTACTTTGATTGTCATTATTGATTTGACTTTTGAATTGGAACCCTCATTAAATAAATTTGGTTATGTTAAATGGGGTTCATATGTGTGTTGGAGAGATTTATAATTTTAGCGAGTAATGTTTTGAACTTCAAAAAGAAGTGAGCTCAATTGGATCTTGAAAATGCTGGATGAACCTTACTATGACAAGATAGTGGTAAGAGGTTCTTGGTTTTATTTAACTTGTTTTAAGTGATTTGTTTGATTAGTTACTATTGGAGGTCCAATATGGGTTTTAAGATCTACTGGAGTGAGATCCTAAAACCTAAAGGATGTTGGCCACCTTTGTTTAAAGATGAAATAAGCAAGGTGTCCAGCAAAAAGAATGATAGTCTTGGACTTATAGAAAATATAAGTTCACTATCGATGTTTGGAGATAATCATTGACTACTAAAGATGAAGAGAAGAACATTCTCTAATGGAGTCACCAGAAAAATCTAACGTGTTTTAATTTGGAGTTGTAAGGACACCACGCAGATCTTATGGGGTACTTATTAAAGTGATCAGGTACTACATTAAGGTATGATGTATTATCTTGAAAGATAGAAATATCACTCTACAACAGACCTAATCACCTAATAATGACTGCTGAGGTAGATGGGTCTTTGTATATACTAAAGATATTTCCCCGACTTTACTTGTAAGAGTAAAGTATATTTATTTTATATTGAGTTTAGTTCTATGGAAGCAAGATTCCATAGTTAATTACATATTTAAAAAATGAAAATTTTTAAGAACACTCTCGATTAAAGTAGTCAATAAGTATCTCCAAAGATTTCAAAGTTAGATTAATCAAAGGATTAGATTTAAAATTAAATGGGAAGTTCAAATGGGAAGACTTATTAGTGGATTCTAATGGAGGGTAAGTAGGGAGCACTCATGATACTGAGAAGCCTAGTGAGTGCTCCAATCTACCCTATAATGAAGTTTTACATATTTGGAAGAGAGAATTTATTTTTTTTTAAGTTGGAATCTTTATTAGAATACTAGGGCTAATAATCTATCAACATAAGATTATGGAAATGCCTAAGAGGCAAGGACTTATACTAGTAGCCTGAAGAAAATAAGTAGTCTCGGAACCTAAATCTAGGATGCTTTAGCATAAGTTAAAAGTATGACCTAAGTCTGATCGGAAAAAAGGACATAAGGGTTTACATCCACAAGAGAGGATAGACCTATCCTAGCTCTATTGGACTTACAACTGCTTGGAGTGGCTGCCATTTAACACCTCATATGCTTTAAAACCATGTAAGTCAGTATTATGTAAATGCAAGATATCTAGGCTATTATTTAATTAGGAAGAAAACTAGAGTCCTAAACTCACTCCCTAAGAGACTAGATCATGACTGACATGAAAATATGACTTAGACTAATGTAAAAATTTATAATATTTTTATACCATCTTAGCACATTTATTTTGGACAAAAGTTTGGGATAATTATGCCTATATGCATGATAAAATAATATTATGAGCTAAGTCAGCGAGAGGAGGTGTTCTCCATTATAAGGGATGCCCTCAAAGGTCAAGCATATCCCCTATGGTGCAAGAATGGAGACCCTCCTTATTCAAGAGTGAAACAAGATGATAAGCATGATTATTATTACATACATCATTTAGCTAAGGGGTTGCTAAATCTTAAATTTATCTTGATTATAAACTTAGGCTTTATGGTGAGGTTATGAGTTAGATTAAAATTTAGTTATGAGTTATTAGTGAGGGTAGAAAATTAATTTTATCCTAAAGAGTCCACTGTATCCAGGCCACACATCAAAACATCATATTTTAAGAAATTAATGAAAATCATGCTATTTTTATTGAACAATTTAAACACAACAATCAAACACATATATTTTGTAAAAGAATAAAAGGCTGGTGCAGCAAGGTACTTCTATACACCCCAGAAAAGAAAAGAAGTTGGGTAGTCGAGCTCTACCCCTTATACAATCCAGATTATAATAGAATATTACAATTAGAATAAAATAGATACTATGGGGTCCTTCACCTTCTTGTCTTTCTTTCCTTCTTTCTCTTTTTTTGGATTAATCTTGCTCCATGCTTCACAGCGCCTCCCAAGTTTTTGCCTTCATCATTGTTCATCATAAACCCCATAACACTAATCCTAATCCTATTTGCAAAAATTACATATATATAGAAAATGAAATCTAACTACACCTGTAAAATATATATATTAGCTAAACAAACATATAAACCAAGCAATTATATTTCATATATCTGAACTTAACACGCTGCATATGGAAAACCAAACTCATATGTCCTAATTAAATTATGCTTAGGGGCATAAGCAACCTACAAGCAAGAACATTTTTATATTTATTTATTATTTCAGCAACCCCTTTAGCATAATCCCCTACAAAAAAATAGCATTAGGCTATTAATGACCTAACATCCAGTTTATGCATAAACAATCCTAACATCTAGTCTAAAATATTACATCACAAAATAAAATATAACACCACAACATACATCGGCCTAGCCTAAGGCTAGAATTGGTGACTTAGTATTCTAATGTGTGTGATAAGATTTGGTGTGGCGTGTCTTAGTTAGGCTTTAGAATTATGATTATCTAAAGATTGGAATTATTTAAGTTAAACATTAGGGGATGTTCCACTTCAAGTTATTAAAAGGATTGGTTAATTTTAATTTGTATTTTCTTTGTTTCATTTGATACCAATTTAATATCTAATTATTATAAAGAGATGAAAGAGGTTTGACCTCCTTCATCCCTATCCTAAGTTATTTTTCAAGGTATATTCTTATGGCTTTAATTTCTTTAGTGAATGGCTTATTAAGCATTTTATTAAACCTAAGTTTCGGTTAGTCCTAAAGAAGTTTCCAAATAAGAAAGGTGTCTTAGGATTAATGAGATTGAATCGCTATCACATGGATAACATTCCACCATTCTTTTTCACCATTAATAACATACATATGTTTTCATTTTTATTATTTTTCATGGTATTTGATTTAATACATATATCTATACATACAATGGATATATTTGTATTTTGGCACACTTGAATGATTGTTAATGTATGTATTTTGGTAGAAAAAAAAAAGATTTTACTCCTTAGCTAAGTATGCATACACATGTATTAGAGATGTAAGCAAGTACATGTCATTCTTATACGAGAGAAATGAGATTATCTAAGACCTCCTTGGGGTTACTTAAAGCCTCGTGTTCATGGAATGTCTAGACTATATACTTGCTATCTTAAAGACATATGAATCTATACACAAGCATCGGAATAAAATCATGCAAAAACTATATTTTAGAAAAATATTTATTCATATAAAGTAAAGTTGTATCTAAATTCTAGTACATGTACACATATGAATTAAATTAAGCAAGTGCATGTTGTTGTTAAACCAGAGAAGTGAGATTATCTAAGACCTCCTTGGGGCTACTTAAAGCCTCATATTCCTGGGATATCCAGACTATATACTTGCTAACATTCAAACACATGTAAACATATACATGAATTATGAAAATAGAACAACACTTTAATATGTTTAAATTATTTTATTGAATATTCAAAGCCAACATTAACTTAGATTGTCATCATTAACTTATAATTTTGAAAATAATTTAAGATTTATTAGTGATAATAGCCACACCATATAGTATTTGTTAATCCAACACATGCAACTTATATATAACCATATTCATTTCAATCTTTCTTGAAAACATGTACACATTATACAAAAGGCATACAAATTTATAATGATTGAAAATAAATGACTAAACATTATCACATAATACATTTAATCATATTAATTCTTAAGTCAAATAAATATTCTTTAAGATTAACCAAAGTTGTTATGAAGTTTGATTTTTGTTTGAATTATTAAAACCAAAGAAGAGAAAAGACACTTGTGTTTATCCCATCCCACATTGGTGACTTAGTGCATTTAAGGAAAGTAAATAAGTGGATTTTATATATTGATTAGGTTTATGTGATTAATAAATCAAATTAATTACCCTTTCCTAAGCTTCTTTAATTTAATTAACTATTTAATCATGAGCAATGATAGCGAGTTGAAAAATCATTAAGTGATTCGATAAGGATGGCATTAAGTGAGCTTTATATTTGGTCCAGAGTGATTAGAATGGAAGATCGCCCGTTTACCATCACTCATTTCAAGCTCATCAAAACTTGTTCAATAGTGAAATCAGTGCCAAAATGTTTAGAGGGAAGATCTAAAAAGATCATACGGTGAAAATTGCATGAATTCACATTTTACTTCACAAAAAACCAACACCTAGGGGGATATCTAAGGTTATTAGATTTTTACCTCGTCAGAGCTAAAGACCAGTGGTCCGTCGACTGTGGTAACTTTGTCTTGAAGAGATGAAGGCATGTTGAGAAGATTTCGAGATGTCTCCTTGTCAATTTCTATATTGACAAGCATTCAAGCTCATTTGGTTTAGATTCCTTTTGATAGAATCACTGAACATTTCGTTTCAACTCACTGGAGTGCAATGAAGGTGTGAGAAGAGTTAATTTAAATTTGGTAGAGTTTTGGTGAGGTTGGAAGGATGACTGATTTCTCTGGTTGGTCTCACCACCATGGAATGCACAAGACTAGAAGAGATTGTGCTAATACTTGAATGGATGGAGGAGTACACTCTTTTAGAAACTGAGATTAGCTTAGCCTTTGGTAGCTATCTGAGCAGGGTAGGTGGCCAAAGATGGCAGATGACTGTTGAGGTGGAGGTGCTTGAATGGCCAAGTGAGTAGCATGGGCTGGCATAGAGTGTACAAGCTCTCTTAGGTGGACCAATGAAATGCCATGGGTGAACTCACCCTCTCTTAGCCAAAGGCTGAACCCAACATCTTTGGGTTAAGTTAGGTCAGTGGTCCTCTTGTCCAAGAAGAGTCAAAGGTGGCTGCCAAGGCATGGAGAGTGGGAGAACCCATCCAAATGGGGATTTTGTCTCATTTGTGTGAGTTGGTTCAATGGGTTTGACCCAAATTGGGATCACCATGGGTTGGGTCCACTTGGGCAGGCCCATGGTGACCCAAGGATGAGTCATGTTAAGTTTGGTTGGGTTTTGACTTAGTTTGGTTGGGTTTGGCTCAATTTGACCATATGGGTCAAAATGGGTTCAATTGGGTTAAATTGGTGGCTTAGGTAAGTTTAATTGGCCATTTGAAATGCATTGGTACAATTTGGTTTGGTTTAATTTGAAGTGGATTTGGATTTGTTCCATTTGTATCATTTGGGTCAAATGGGTTAAGTTGACCAATTTGGTCAAATTGGCCAAATTGGTTTGGGCATAGGTTCATTTTTTATTCAATTGATCATTTAGGAATGATTGTAGGTGTTTGTTTAAATTGATTTAGATTAGGGAATGATTTAGTTCAATTTGACCCTTTAGGTCAAATTGGGCTAAGTGGGTCAATTGGGTTGGGTAAACCAAATTAGGTTCAATTAAGAGTTGGATCATGGTCAATAATCAATTTCTAATTGGTTAGAAGCATTGGTTGCAATCAATTTGGCTTAGGATTTCATTTGACTCAATTGAGCTCTTTAGGTCAAATTGGGTCAACTTGGGTCAAGAGACTTAATTAGCTTGTTAGGTTAAATTGGTGGTTAATCATGTTCAATACTCAATTTAGGATTGATGAGAGTCATTGAGTACAATTGATTTAGCTTAAAACATGATTTGGTCTAATTTGGCCCTTTAGGTCAAATTAGGTCATCTTGGGTTAAATGATCAAATTGGTTTGGTTTGACTCAATTGATTGCAATTAGGTGATCAGAGATGATCAACAATCTTTATGTAATGGATTGGATGAATTGATTCAATCTAATTTGGGTTGGATTGAAGTTTGAATTAAATTGGTCATTTTGGTCACATCGAGTCAAGTGGACCAATTGGGTTGAATTGGTGTCAATAGGGGTTCAATGAAGGGTTTAGAGTTGATTAGTGGCCTTGATTGCAATTGATTTAAGCTTGATTAGGTTTTGGCTCATTTGAATTTCTTGAGTTAAGTGGGTTAACTCAGGTTAAGGTCCAAGTTAATTAGGCTTGGAGCTTGGTTTGGAAAACCAAATTCAATTGTGATTAATTGAATAGGTTTGAGAATGGTTAGTTTCATTCATGTGAGTTTAGACTTGGATGAGTGAATGGACATGGATTTTGGTTTAGGCCATAGAATAGGTAGAATCTATTTATTCTAAGACACCTTTTAGGCTAGGACTATGTTCTCAAAGTCTCTAAGCTTGGGTTTAGTGTTCCCTTAACTATAAGAAGTGTCTTATTAATAAGGAAATCCAAGTGCCTAGATGGTTTCTAATTTTAAGATGAGGAAGGTCAATCCTCAATCCAAAAGTGAGGTCAACATGCCCCAAAAGGTAAAAACATCACTCTA
The DNA here is from genome assembly GCA_021442155.1 of Cymbidium sinense. NCBI lineage: Eukaryota > Viridiplantae > Streptophyta > Magnoliopsida > Asparagales > Orchidaceae > Cymbidium > Cymbidium sinense. Next base: position 32,587,165 of record CM038225.1, read on the forward strand.
CAATGGACTTAATCATCTAATTAGGACTCCTAAGGTAGATGGGTCTATATATACTAGTGATCTTTCTCCTACTTCACATAGATAAATTAAACTAGGGTTTATTTTAATTCGAGTTCTTTAGTGTCCAATGGAAGCAAGGTTCCATAGTTAATTATATCCTATGAATTAGAGATATCCTAAGAATACTCTGATTAAAATAGTCAACTAATATATCCAAATATTTCAAAATTTGATGATCAAAAGATTGTTAATTATTGAAAATCAAGGGAAGGCTCAAAGGAAGTGTTCTAATTTTGAGGGATGATAAGTAGGAAGCACCTATGATACTAGGAAGTAATGAGTGCTTCAATTTTAGTGAGATTTGAAGAAGGAAGTTATATTTCTTTGAGTTAGCGGTAATGCTGGGCTTAGATTCACTGATTAGGGAAATGCCTAAGAGGTGAGGACTATTGACTTCATAAGCCCCAACTCATTTGAGATTGATTTTGATGATAACAAACATATGTTCAAATGCTAGTAATTGATTTAAATTCAAGTATTGCATGAAAATTCTTCATCTTTAGACAATTCAAAAAGCTAAAGATATTGGATTTGAACTAGTTGGAAATTTTTTAGGAATCTCAATATTAAGGAAAATGAAGAGCTCAATAAAACAAAATAAATGATTCATTTATTTCAAAATAATTTATTTTAAAATTATTCACATTTTCTACATTTTATATTTGCAATTATTCCTTGAATTATCCATTTTGGATAATATGAACTAAGTGCATGAGTTCAATTTCATTTAATATGTGTTTAAACAAGATAAATTAAAAATAAATATCATTAAATTATTTTTATGCTTAATCATAATTTTTATTCATATTTTTATTGCATGAAAATTAAATTATTCTAGAATTATCCTATTATTCTATTTTCCCTCTCCTATTATTCTATGTGCTCTCTCCTATCATCCTTATCATCCTCATATTATTTTGACCGAATTTTTCATTTAATCTTAGCTAATAACTCATGTGAAATTTATTCAAAACATTCCCATATAGAATTCTTTTATTTCTTTATTTTTTTAAGAGTCATTAATATGAATTTTTAAATTCAATTTGCTTTAAATTTAAAATGCATAATTCCTACCATGTCCATGGAGAATCAAATATAATCTTTTATGGAATGATTTGAACGTCCCAAGCATGATTTATTTTAATTATTTAGAGTTTAATTAAATTATTTCAACTTATCTCATAATTAAATTCAAATCAATCTTAAATTAATAACCTTACTTTTTTCATTAAATTCAATTAAGGTAATTTAATTGGGCTGGCCAATATTAATAAATTTAACTTAATTTAGATGTTATGTAATACTTAAATAGTACATTAAATAAACAACTTGGATCCTAATTAATCTATTGCATTAAATTGAGATCATTCAAATTAAGAAAATATTCATTATCGAAATTCTCATGATTTCTCTAGAATTTATTTTATTCAAATTAATTCCTAATATTCCTTATTCATTCATTCTTCATTTAATTCATTATATTTGTATTATAATCAAGCATCTAATTTGTGTTAATCCTTGCATAAAAACTCTCATTGGCCGACCACCTCGTGTGGATTCAAATATTTAATGAAAATGATCTTATTAAGGCAAATCTTAATTCTCATCATAAATTTTATTTGATTGATATGAATAGTTACATATTTCTCTCTCTCTCTCTCACACACACACACACACACACTCTCTCTCTCTCTCTCTCTCTCTCTCTAAAGTTCATCCTTGGTTGAAATATCTTCATAAGACTTTTGATATATGATCGAAATTCTCCATTCAAATTTAAAAGTTTTCCTTACTTAGATTTTGATCTCTTGATTTGGATGTGAGCTTTCTTGGTATCTTTCCAATTTCATTTAAGGTTTAATATGCTAAGGAACCTTATCATTCATTACTTAGTCTTGGCCGAACCAATGGATTTCCATCATGTGCTCTTGAATGCAAAATTCAAGTTGTTTCCAAATTAATTTTTCACTCTTATAAATTATTTCTTGGCTAGACCTCATTCATCATTATTCTATATATTAGAAATTTGTATTGTTGAAAAAGGTTTCACTAATCTATTCTCCTCTCTTGGCTAAATTTTTGCTACATCATTCTTTGGGAGAACATTGTGATTTAAGTACTAACTTCTTCATCATCCTTCCTCTTCCTTCTTACGAGAGATTACTTTGAGGTTTGCTTAGGATGATTTGGAGGATTGGTGAAAACTCCTTTGGAAAAAAAGCTTCATAAGGTTAATTTGATTTGTATTGTGCTTAATTTCTTTATATAACCTTGTTTTCTATCTTGGTCGAAAGTTTCATATAGATTATTCAATTTATTTTGTGCTTAACATCTCACTTCAGCTTGTTCTTGAGTTGATTGAAATATTATATTAGTTTGAATTAAAATTTTTGCTTCAAACTTTCTTCCTCTCATTTTATTTTCATATATCCGTAAGTGAAATTCATTTTATGTTGTTATTTCAAAATAGAATACAAGTGATTAGCAAGATTTCTCATTTATAAATCATTTTATCACTTGCATATATCATAGTTATTATGAAAGAGAATTTAAGTAAACTTATGTGTTTAAGTTTTTCATATTAATTTGATTATTATATAATTCAAGTTTCCATATAGCATTTGTTGTGGTTTATCATTCAAATCCTTTTTGTGTTGTACTTTAAATTATCAACTTAAATCATTTTGATTTCAAGCTTTCATATGCTTACCAAACTTCTTAAAGACATACTTGCATCAAATATTTCTTTCAAGTTGTTACATTGACTTTAATCTTAAATATTGAATAAGTGATCCCTCTTTCTTTTATTTCACTTATCTTATTATTAGTACAGTTGTACTTTCCTATTATAGGAAAGTATAGTATTGGGTTACACTTGCCCATGTAGAAAAGTATGATCTTGGGTTGTACTTGCCCGTGAAGGGGAGTATGAAAGATTGGTTGTAATCTCATTTTGACTTAGTGAATTCCTAGATTGGGTTGCTAGGCATGGATGTAAGCCAATTTTGAGGTTAGGTCAAACCATGTAAAAATCTATGTATTCTCTTCTTACTTTTCTTGCACCTTCACTTTTCTTTATTTTTGCTTATTAATTATTATGGTGCTTTAAAAAATAATTATTTATAACTAACTTTCCTACAAAGTATTCAAATTAACTTTAAATTTAAAAATATTTTTTAAACACCCAATTCAAGCATAAGCTAAGAGCTCGACTTAATTCTGCTCGAGGAAAGTGAGATATATTAGTTCACTTTCATTAAAGAGAGTGAACCAATTATGACTTTTTTAGACTTATAATTGCCTAGAGTGGTTAACAACTAACACCTCCTACAATTCAAAAATCATGTGGGCCAGTCTTATGTAAATGCAAAATAGTTAGACTATTATTTATTAGAAAAAAATCTAAAACCCTAAACTCACTTCCTAAGAGACTAGATCATGATTGATGTGCAAATTATGGCTTAGACTAATGCAATAAAATTTATAAATTTTATTTCTTTTTTTACTCCTTATTTTAGACTTAGGCTTGGAAGAGTTTATGCCTAAATGCATGATGAAATTAGATTATGGCCTAAATTAGTGAGAAGGAGAGTTCTCTACTATATGGGACTTCTCTCACAGGTCAAGCCTTGTCCCTTATCATGCAAGAGTAGAGATCCTCTATTTTCAAGAGTGAGATAATATGCATGCATGATATTGAAACATATAACCATATAACTACGGGGTTGCTAAATTTTTTATTTCTTGATTAATATATCTAGGCTTTATGGTGAAGTTATGAGTTCATTAAATTTAATTGAAATTGATTAATTAGAGTAGAAAAATTAAGTCTCCTAAAGAGCCTACTGCATCTAGGCCAAATAGGAAATATTCAAACTTTAAAAAACATATAAAATTTATGTCATTTTAATTGCATAATTAATTTAAACATAATAATCAAACATCTATTAATTAAAAGAATAAAAGGCTCGTGCAACTAGGTACCATCATACACCCCAAAAAATAAAAGAATTGGGTAATCGAGCAATACCCTTATACAACCTTGATTATAATTAAATTATAAATGGAAATAAAGCTATGTAGACCATCAATTCTTCAACTTCATCTCCATTTCTTGGATTTGAGCACTCCAAGCATCATAAGACCTCCCAAGTCTAAGCTTTCTAGACACTACTCATCTTAAACCTTATAGCTCTAATTCTAGTCCTATTACAAAAGTTACATTATATAAAAATATAAATCTAATTATACCTACAAAATAGAAGTTAGTTTAACATACATTCACACCTAATAGTTATATTTCATATATTTGGTCTTAGCACCTTGCCTTAGATCACCAAGCCCATATGTCCTAATGGATTACGCTTAGAAACTTAACCAACACCTACAAGCAAGAAGTATTTATGAAATCATTATTACAGTAGAGGACTCTTAAGCACAATCCCCTATAAAAAAAATATCATTAGTCTAATATCGTTCTAACATCTAGACTATGCACAATCAATCCTAACATCCATTTTAAAATATTACATCATAAAATATAATATAAATTTATAACAAAACATCAGCCTAACCTAACACTAGGATTGGTGACTTAATATCCTAATGTGTGTGCTAAGTTTGGTGTGGTATGTCATGATTAATCATTAATATTTGAATTATCTAATGATGAACATTTTAAGTTTCTTATTAGCGATGGTTACACTTCATGTGATTAATGATTTGAAATAGTTTTTTTAGAATTAAGTTTTGATTTTATTTTGAATTTTATTTTTTAATTTGAGTTTATAAAGAGAAGAAGAAAAAATAAATCCTCCTTAGTCCCTATCCTTAGATCAATTTTAGGAGATAAATTCTTACATTTTTTAATCTTTTTAATGAAGTGTTATAAATTCAAATATGACTTTACTTAATATAAATGGATTTTGTAGAATGATTTAGTTATGTCTTATACATATACATATACATCAGTATATCAAATTCATATAGGCATGTGCTGTTGTTGAACTAAGGAAGTGAGATAATCATAGACTCCCTTGGGGATACTTAAGGTCTCACACTCCTAGGATATCCAAACTATATACTTGTTAATTAATATACATATGCATACATATATGGACATAAGGATGAAATTTTGAAATTTTTAGGATGTTTCAAATACATATGAGTGAAAATAATTTAGCCTTAACATGTATTTCACCATAAATTTCAAGATGCATGTCATGTTATACCAAAGGTATGAGGTATCAAGACCTCCTTTAGATAGGTAGTCCTATGACCTTGGGTTTCCAAGATATAAACCTTTCAAATTATGGTTTATACACTTAAGAATTGAATTAAGCTTAGATTTACATTAATAAATATCTTTTGATTTATCTAGAAATTAATTTGAAATTTATTAGTGATAATAGCCACACTATCAAATGAAACCTTTCAATTTTAAATTTAAAACATGAGTTCATGAAACAAAAGGAATACAAATTTATGAGCAATTGAAGTGAAGCAATTAAAAATTACTAAATAATTTATTTGGTTTATACACATTAAAATAAACATCTTAGAATCAAATTCATTAAAGATTAATTTTATAATTTAAATTACTTGATTCTAAAGAGGAGAGAAAATAATTAAAATGATCACTTTTCCCATTCATTAAGTGGTTTAAGAATGATTTAAGTGATTTTTATGATTTAAATTAGGGTTAACTAAATGTTTAATCAAATTAAGCCTAAAATGGCCCATGAATCTAATTAAGCCTTGAATATAATCCCAAAGTTAATGAGAAATTTATGAAAAATGTATAAACATAAAGTAAACATGCCCTAAAAGTTATAATGCAATTAGACTTATATAATTAATGGTTAATTAAATAAAAGGAAAAATTTAAAATTATCAATTACATTCAAAATACCCCTAACCAATAAGGGATTTTGATTTCAATGGAAACCTCTTTGTTAATTGAGCACAAAGAGGGCTTAGTTAAAATTTTTAGTGATTCACCCTTGTTACTATAATTTTTCTAGGTTATAGATTAATTAATGATTTATTTAATTAAATAAATGCCCTTTAAGAAGATTTTGGAAAATAATTAGAACCAAGTGTACTAATTAATTTCTCTAGTCACCCTTTTATTTTGATGCTTAATTAGATTTCCATAATTAAATTTATAATTTTAAAAATTTTAAATAATTATTAAATGCATAAAATGATTATTTAAGATTTGAAATTCAACATTTCCTAAATTACCTAACAAATTGCCTTAAGAAAATTATGAAAGGTAGACGTCATCCCAAGGAACAATTACACTAAATTTTTAGTTAATTAGTCAATTAATTAAGGCTTAATTAAGCTAATTAAAAAAACTTTAAACTCTAATTAATCACTTTTCATTTGACAAAAAATAGGGCCTTTAATTTTACTATGTTTTTTTTTTCTATCTAAGCTTTCTAAATTAGGTTTATTTGTATTTTAAATTTTTTTTACAATTAGTTATGATATTTCAAAGTTCTGGCTAATTAAAATATATTTTAAACCTTAAATAATTCATTTACATTGACAATGACGGCATTAACATGTGCTTTCCAGGAGTCAGATTGACTACTTAAATCATCCCACGTGATTGTTGACTCGGGGGCAATGGATGCACTTTCAACTTGGCTATTCAATCTCAAATTGAACGATTGAGATTAATCCCAAATTAAAAGGATTAAATCAAGAAAATCTAATTCGTTTAATCACGTTTGTCCATTCTAATAATGCAGAATAGACAACGAATGTTCTGTCATCAACTCCCAATGAGAGATGGGCACCATCCGCCTTTCACCATTGGAGCTCATTTGATGGTGGAATTGATTCCAAATCGATCAAGGGGGACATTCTAAAGAGATCCTATGGCTCAATTAACACCACGTGCAAAAATCATTCACTAAAGACTAACAACTAGGAGATTTTCTACTAGTTGCCAAAATTTACCTCACCGAAGCTATCGACTAATGCCTAATGACTGAGGTAGCTTCACCTTAAAGAGACAAATCCCTACTAAAAAAGTCTTGAGCTGCCTCCTCGTCAATTGTCCTCGAGACCAAACATCTTCATGAAGCTCATCAGAGTTGGCCTTAGAGTACCTTCTGATGCTCGAATCGATTCATTTTAATTCACTAGAGTGAGGGGAAGGTGTAAAAAAGAGTTAATTTGAATTTGGTGGAGTTTAAGTAAGGTTGGATGGAGAGGGTTCTTGGATTGAGGTTAGGCTTGGTCTTGATGATGGTTGAGTGCATCGGGAGCTCTAAAAAAGCTTAAATACTTAGAAGGATGCTTTAGTGAAGGTATTTGTTGAGTTTGAATGGGGGATGAGGTGAGGTGGTACACCTCCTTCCCACGTAAACCAACTAAATTGGTTGGTTCAGGCCATGATAGCCGGTCGGCCAATAGGGGTGGCTGCGAAATGGCAAGGATTGATAAAGTGGAGGTCTCCCAGTGGCTCAAGAAATTTTGTGGTCTATCATGAAATGGATATCCCATGGGGAGTGAACCAAGGATTGGCCAAGGTAAGAGGGTCCTCACTTTGGTTAATGGTTGAGCCCAATAGCTTTAGGTTAGGTTGAGACAGTGGGTCTATGGTCAAAGAGTGATAAAGAGGACTGCCATGGTTAAAGGGGGTTGGTAGAGCTTCTAAATGGGGATTTTATCTTATTTGTAATCCTTAGTTCATCTAGTTAGGGTTGAACAAGGTTCATCTTAGGTTGAGTTCACTTAAATAGTTCAATGAGTACCTAAGGATGAGTCATGGAAAGTTTGATTGGGTTTAGACTTGGTTTGGTTGAGTTTGGCTCAATTTGACCTATTTAGGTCAGTTTGGATCTAATTGGGTTAAGTTGATCAATTGAGCAAATTGGGTCAACAGGGCTATTAGATTATGTTCAAATGATCATTTGGACCCATGATTTCAAACTTGTTAATGAAAAACCTCAACTTTGCATGAAAAAGTGCTCTCCGAGGGCCGAATTCTTCTAGTCTCCCCGATAACCGTCCCAATCAATACATCTTTAGAATGGCATAGTGTTATTAACAAGAGAGAGCTTTTATTTAATGTGAACAAACGCTAAATATTCCTATCTCGGTGACTTCAAGGAATTTGTCTTCCACCAGTTCGTTCGCTCGCACCTCATTATCCTTTGAATGCATCATCAAGCTCTATGCCAGCTTGTCCTATCTCCGTTGATGATTGGCTGAGAAAAAACTTTGTGGTGGAGTACTCTCTAACAGAAGTGATTCTTCGCTTGGGCGCTCTATTATTACATTTTATTTGTGAATGAGGGCTGGCAGGATCGAGAAGTGGAAGTCATAAAAAAGATATTTCTTCCATGACAAGTTCAAACTAGTAAAGGACTTTTGGGTGCAATGTGTTGGTGTAATTAACTTGATTTAATTTAAAGTGAATTTAAACTTGACTCATATGAGTTCATCTGAGTTAAATGGGTTAAGTTGAACAATTTGATCAAATTGGATAAATTGGGTTGGGTGAAGGGTTTAGTTTTGTTTGATTGATCATTTAAGAATGATTGGAGGCATTGATTTGAATTGATTTGACTTAGAATAAGTTTGGGATCAATTTGATCATTTAGGCCAAATTGAGCTAAATGGGTCAATTTGGTTGGTTTGACCAATTTAGTTTCAATTGATGATTAAGGAGTGTTCAATATTTAATTTATGATTAATTAAAGGCATTAGCTGCAATCAATTTGAATTGGAATGAGTTTTAGCCCAATTTAACCCTTTAGGTCAAATTGGGTCAATTTGGGTTAAATGATCAAATTGGCTTGATTGGTTGTAATTAAGTGATCAATCATGATCAATGATCATTTTATAAGTGATTGAATAAGTTGGTTTGATCTAATTTAAATTAAATTAAGATTTGACTAAATTTGGTCTTTTAGGCCAAATTGGATTAGTAAGGCAATTAGTTTGATTGGGTCATATTAGGATCAATTAAATATTAAGAGATGTTCAATAATGAATTTAAAATTGATTGATGATTTTGGTTAGATTTGATTTTGGCTCATTTGATCCTTTTAAGTCAAATGGGCCAAAGTTGGTTGATTAAGTCAATTGATGGAATTGGATTGATTGGGATGAATAAGAATGCTCAATTAAATGTTTAGAAATGATCATGAGGCTTTAATTTGATTCAAGTTGGCTTAAATTAAGTTGAATTGAATTTTGTCCCTATAGGGTTCAAATGGAATAACTTGGATTGTGGATTAATTTGGCATAGTTTGATTTAATTTGATTGTAATCAAAGGTTCAAATAGGTTTAATTGAAGTTTAAATGTGCTTAGGTGAGTTCAACTTTAATTGGATCAGATTAATTTTGGATTTAGCCCTCTTAAGTTAAATGGGATGAGTTAGGTCAACTTAGCCACTAGGCCAAATTAGACTTTAATGGGTCAAATTAAGTATATAATTAAATTATGGTTAAAGTTAAATTTATAATCAATTGATTTGGATTTGAGGAGATGGTTTGACATATGGTTTAATTAGACTTAGGGTAGGTGGGTCTTACTTGTCTTAGGTTGGGTCTAACCTTATAGTTGAACCCTATAAGTCTTCTAGGCTTAAGGTTATTATTCTCCTAATCACAAGAAGTGTCCCACCCTAAAATCTTAATGCCTAGATATATCCTAGGCAAGAGAATGATCAACCTCACTTCAAAAGTGAGGTCAACAAATTCTATCTAGATTTATTTGACAACTAGCTAATTGTGAATGTCAAGGATGATATTTTTCTAAGGAGGGGAGATTGTGACAACTAGGATGTCCCTATAATGATCTAAATTTTGACCTAATAAGACTTGCATATTTATTTTGTATTCACTGATTTTTTTTCTTAGTTTTGAAGTTAATTTTGTTTAATTTATTCGTAAATTTTTCATAATTTTGATTTGGACAAAATTTTGATATTTTAAAATTTACCTTATTGTATTTAATTAATTTTTTGGAATGTGTTTTATGTTTGATTTACAAACTATCTTCACCACATTGTAAAGCACTCTTAATTTTATTTTAAGCATATTTTTATCTATATTTATTAGCATCATAAATATGAAAATAAACTATTTCTTAATGGATTTATCTTTATTTAAAAATTGTACATCTTTGTAAAAGTGGATTTTCTAAAATCATCTAGTGTCCATTTACAAACTATTTTCACCAGTATGTTCAAGACATAATGTTTTATTTATTAAAATTTTTTTATAATTTTTAGAGTCCTATATTTCAATGTTTAAAAATATTTATGTAAAGTTATAATTAAAATAAATTAATTCTAATAATTATCATTATATCTTTTTGTATTAAAAAGTTAAATATATTTATTTTATATAAATATCAACATCATTATAAAATTTGTTGTTGGTAAATTAAAAGTTAAAGATATATATATATATATATATATATATATATATATATATATATATATATATATATATATATATATATATATATATTAGAGAGAGAGAGAGGGAGAGAGAGAGAGAGAGAGAGAGTAAAAGCGTGGTTTAGAGATCCTAGAGTCAATTTCGTCCATTAGGCTGGTTGGGTAAACTATTATTTATTTACTTCAATTTTCAATTTCAATGCTTGTGTGTGTATTTTTTATATTTTATTTGATTGATTTTTCTCAAACTCAAATCAAAGAAGATTTATAAACTTTTTACCGTGTAACTTTTAATATGTTCTAGAATGAATTGTGCTTGACATATTGACATAAAAATAAATTTGATCAAATATTTTGTGTTATATAGCATTTTACATATTTTATTAAGTATATTAATCTTGCTAGAATTTGCTATAAAATAAGAAAAACTTTAAAATATTAAACTAGATAATGCATATAAATGGTTTTATAAATTATGATTGTGTATGCATGCTTATAAATTTTCCTATAAATTATATTGTTAGTTGTACCAACTGATATTTAAAGATTTCTACAACATATTTGAGGATATTTATATATATTGAAAATGATAATATTCAATACTTATATATCAAAGTATATGTGCAAAAAGGAGAAAAGGTGGGGAAGAATAGGTGGTTGTATTTTATGTGCATTGAAGTAGAGTTATAAGGGCCAATGTACCTATAAAATTATCCATATGTGAATAGATGTGAGTTAGTAGAAGTGGAGGTATAAGTAGTGAAGATAAAACTATAAAATATTATTAATAAAAATATAGAGTCACGATCTACTGCAAAAGGTTAAATAAGAAAGGGTTCCTACATTATGGATGGATGCGGCAAAGAAGTTAGTCCATGAAACCAAAATTAGGTTAGGATCTTGGAATATAGGTACTCTATAGGTAAATTAATGGAATTAATAGATATTATGGTTCATAGAAAGATAAATATTTTATGTGTTCAAGAAACTAAATGGGTTAAGAGAAGGCCAAGGAGATTGATAGTTTAGGTTTTAAACTTTAGTATTCTGTAAAAGTAGAACCAGAAATGGTGT